>BPLR01002243.1:0-96727 GCA_021605095.1 Caerostris extrusa
ATTCGATCATTACTACAAGCAGAACAAACTAGAGGGGGTTTCGAGAAAAAGTAGGTGTGAGTGTGCGAATAACTCTGCCCTATACGAAGTTGTGTGGTCTTTTATGCTGAAGATTCAACGATTAAAAGTCCGTTTGTTTAAACCAAGTTGGGCAGAAGGTTCAATTCGAAATAGAGATGATAGTTTATATATTTCAAGCCATTTTCCGATAGGCAGCTATAGGTGAAAGTGTGTGTTAGAACAGTTTCATATGGGACAAAATTATGTATTTAAAGTGCACTGCAGCTTTCATCAATCTTCTTTGTTCAAAGCATATCTCGCCTTCCTAGCTCACTCTTGCTGTGGTTTACTGAGGATCCAAATACAGGTAAGCTGGTATCCACATTCTAGGACTTTCCAGTATCACCCTGTCATGCTGCTTAGGATGCAAATGCTTTAAACTTGACCCGAAAGTCATCGTCACAATGGCACGCATCGTCAGTTTAGATTCTTGAGTAAATATAAATGTGCAAAAACGAAGATATTGAGGAAGTAGAAATAGACTTTCCTCGTGTAAGCTGCATCCAAATCTTAGAGCAAATGAAACTAGCAATGTACAAAACTAGTAGTTTTGTGTCTGGACGCACTTCAGCGTATTTTCTCGCATAAATCGGAAGAGGCGAAACGTCCCGCAGAAAGTCGTGCTTTATTCACAAAAAGGAATCAAATAATAAATAATGCAGTGCTGAGAGAATAAGAGTTTTGACTTCACACTGCGACATACTTAACAAAACAAAGATTCTCAGATTTCAAAATGTTGACATAACTGTGACTTGTTTGGGTATATTTCTTGGCAATTTTTTTTTTTTTTTATTTTGGAAAATCTGTATTTTAAAAGATTTAGACGGATTTTTTTTTAAAATGATGTATACACTAATTAATACTATAGTTATATATAGTTTTTAGTATATATATATAAGGATATATATGGGAAAAGAAACATAATTATATCATGCTTATTTTTTAAATGTTTCTCTAAATGATAAATTGTTATTTGAGGATGAGATTTTACAGTACTTGCTAATGCCAGATAAGTGGAATTAACTATTGCAATATTTTAAAACTAATCCTACCCTCCCTATTCCTTCGGTAGATAACTCTAAAATACAGTTTAAGGTTTAAAAATGAAGTTCCTATGCACCAATTGTGATACATTATCTCTTTAGAAGGAAATTATCAAAACTGATTGAAATTTCTCAAATATGTTTATAATGTTGATGATTGGATTAAATACGAAAGCAAAATGAATAAATTTATTGTATTAATATCAGCCAAAAAATACAAATACCTGATGGAAAATCTATCTTGATTGCTTGATGAATGGTCTATTATTATAGTATTATGGTCTATTATTATAGTATTCTAGTGTTCATGATGTCCATTTAATTTCATTTAAAAATGTCCAGTTTAGATCGCCAAACTCTTACGATATCCCAAGTTTTAGATCAGCCGATAAATATTCAATCTGCAGCAGATCTGGAAGAGTGCTAATATTGATGAGATGCAGTCCCTGAAGCATTCTTTTTGTGTGAGAAGAACATAAGTTAGTGGTGGGTTTAAAGGAAACACGTATATATGAAGGATATCCCGAATGTACTCGCTGGGTTGTTATGATGCCATGGATCATTAGGAGTGTAATATGGTGATGCAATGATACCCTCAAATGATACCACTTACTTCGAGATTTCATGATAATAAGTTTGTCATCAGAATCGTGATTCGTCCCCTGAAGATGGCCTGCTTCCACACATCACTATTAAATCATGGTAAATGGCACACCACCTCAAAACGGTGGTGATGGTAGATCCTGTCAAAGTCAGTGCATATAAGTGTCCTGTAGCAAATGGTTGTCTCATGGTACTTTTCAATACAGTAAAAAGAAGACACAAGATTTGAAACTTACATGACACCACATGTGCGGATAACGGATAATGATATAGTCGCTTGCGAGGAGGATCCCCTCTTTTAATCCCTGTTTCTGACCTGAGTTATGGCACTTAACTAGTGAACTTAGTCCATTGAACAGAATATCTCATTTAGAGTATTGTTAGAATTATTATGGGCCGACCATACAGGCTCTATTAATCCAACTAATCTTTCTCTCCATACTACAACTGCTGGTTATTTGCTTCTACGGTGGGCTAAGGTTACTTCAGGATTAAACGTCCCTTCTGAAATGGATACATCGCATACAGAGTACACTCAGTGACACATATTTATAAGGATGTGAAGGGAATGGCTTCTATTGATATGCAATGTAATGTGCAATCACACCGAAAATTTAATTACGCAAATTTCATTTTTCTGTATGTGCGCTTGATTCAAACTTTCATGCCTGTGGAATGCTTCTATTTTTTTGTGTAAGGAGTATATTTTTCTTGCTGAGATTTTATAAGATTTTTTTTAAAATGTGATTGTTATACACGCTACACAAATATTATACTTCTATTTTCCGATAGATATATATTAATTTTAAAAGGGAATTCAATGCATGAATTAACTATAATCAGCAAATTCTTTGAATCTGTTGGACATTTCGTTATTTTTCTGAATAAGAAAAAATCTCAGGTCGAATCTCGCGATAAGGTCGAACCATTTGTGTTCATTCCACGGATTAAGTCAATAAAACAATACGCCGAGAAGTCCTTCTATTACGCCTCTATTGGGAAATGGATAATATGAATCCATTCCCCCATTCCCCTTACTTCAGGGCCAGGTTAGCTCCAAAGTTGCTGTGGTGAATAGGATACACCTGTAGATATCTACATACACCTTAGACACACACGCCACTTAGAGTTGTAGGCAAATGGCCTCTGATATATGTACTAGGTATTTGGGAACAATATATTATATGTTAAATTTAATGTATTTTTTTGATAAAAATAAATAAAACTTATAAATTATGATTCAAATGAATTCCTTACCCGAACGTAGATTTTTCTTATTGCAGTTTTATACAGGTTTTTGAAAACTACTATAATCAGATACTTGTTAAATGTTCATGAATAAATAACCCGTTAAATCATCACATAATATCATGCATAAATTATTCCAGATTCAGAATAATAAATTAATGTGGTACCCCTTTTTTCACACGTGATTTTCGAACCGTGGCAGAATTTAACATTAAAATTCTCACCGAACTGCAGTAGATAAATGGACCTAATTAAAGTCAAACTGTTAATTTCAATGGAATAGAATAAATAGTTGGAATTCTTTCACTGCAAGATTCAATTAAGCAACATTAACTTTAATTTGTATAGAATGCTTTATTGATGCCCTGTGTGCTATCTTCTTAGAATATTGTATGAGCTAAATTAGATTTAGTAAAAAATAAACAGAAAAACTTAGTGAAAGTAAATTAATTTGTATAATTAATTCAAAATAAACTAAAAGATAATTAATTAATTATAATGTTATCTCCTTCACTTAACTTTTAACACGCATTGGCATATTAGTAGCAATTTTAGTGTCGTAAATAAATTTTTATTTAATCTATGTTAGTGTGAAAATAACAATAAATCAACAATGATCTTCAAAGTATTAAGCTTTCTTTATTGCTACTTCAAATATTTGTGACCATTATCAGATATAAAGGGGAGAACAAAAAAGCATTTTTCTTTCTCTTTTTACGTAGAAAAAAATTGTTTTTTATTGTTGATAAAAAAAACCCCAAAACCATAAGCAGCAAATCAATATGGTAAGATTAGAATTGTTCAAACTACAAAGTTGAGTTTCCAAGCTGTGTGAAAGATCCATTGTGAATGTGTAAAGAAAATAAAAAATGAGCGATTATACTGTATATTATACGGTAATATTTAAAAAACAATTTGTTTTCCAAAGAAATTATGAAAGTTATATGAATTTTCGGTTTTATTTATCTCTCTACGGTAATTCGAACACTTTGAGCTGGTTAGACCGGGACATACAGTCTAAAGTGGATTCCGAACCACTCTTCCATGCCACCGCCAGGGATTCGGACCTGAAGCCTGTTGTACCAAAAGTCCAGATCACTAACCATTTGGTCACAAGGCCGCACTTGAAACTATAGATGCTGCTTTACAACGAATAATAATATCAATTTAATTCAGGAAAATATTAAAATATTCATTTAGAAGCTAGGAAATTGATACATATTTAAATAATTCAAAAACATGTTTTAGTTGTTTTCAGGCATTATATTATTTAATAATTTAATGGGAAATTGATATTAGCGATTACCAAGGAACAATTAAGATACATGCAAATAAAATTAATTTTTTCTCATTCTTTTTATGCCCATAGTGTATGCTGAGGCAAGATATGGACTCCCAATGCTTTTAAAATCATTCTACATATGAATATATATATCTCCATATTAAGTTGTAAATTACATTACAGATTGCTATAAATTCATACTACACATTTCTTTTTAAAAAACTAACTATATATAAATGATTTTTCTTAATAAGATATGTAACATAAAAAGTTGGAAAACCAGCAGTTTTCTTTTTTCTCATGATGTTGGGGAAAAATGTTTCCCATGAACATTCGAATGGAAATCACTAATAAATAAGAGAAAGATTAAAATATTTTTAATGATCTTATGACAAAAAGTTTTAAACAAAGAGCTAAAAAGTAAGAGTGTTAATATTATGTTGATAACAATTATATTTCATCAAGAATCAACAATTATTTTTTTTTTTTTTTCAAAAAATAGTATATAATACTTTAAAAAAATGCAATATTTTTAAATTCAAATTAAATTTGCGTAAATTGTCTGCAAAGTTGAAGCAGTATTTCCCAAAGCCAGCAATACATTTGAATGCAAAGTGTGAAAACCCCTCCTCTGACAAACTAATTAATCAATTACAAAAAATTTATCCTGCAGAAATTATAGTTATAAAAAATAGCAAATTCATAAACCTCCCGCTTCATCATAGAAGTGCATGCAAAATAAGAGTGGAAGAAAATGAAAATAATTATCTTTTATTTTTCATTAATGAGAACAAAGTAAAAAAAAATTTTTTTCATTTTTATTGAAAGACTTTAATCCATCAAACACATAAAAAAAACACAAATTTTGTATTCATTGCACCTAACTACAAAATGCATCTGTAAAGCAAATGTACTGAAATGTTTCATTTATGGAGATTACTAAAAGCGGAAAGAAAGATATGGTGGGGAGCCTAATCATCTTTTACATTCTTTTCTTTAATTAATGGGACAAAACGTGATGGTCAATCATGGACATTTTCTGTGTAGATAACACAAAATCAGTTCGAATAGCCGATTAAAAAACGACTTAATAAAAGGAATTTTAAAAACTTATTGATTATTCAACGCTTCAGCCAAAGTGCTCAGCTTTGGTCAGCGGTCGTTTAAAGCGTGCAATTTTCCGCCTAATTGTCTTGTTTCCACTTCCCACGGGACAACATCAATTTATTTAAGTGTTCCCGGAGGATCTCAACTTCAGAATATGTCTACCTAATTAAGAACGTAATGAAGCTTATGGTTTCTGCATATTTATAAGTGCAGGGAAAATGAGAAATGGGCACGGAATGTGAGACCTGTGTCTATCAGCGGTTATTTTTCTCTATCCATCAAGATAGACATTTCTCTAGTAATGTTTTTAGATAGAAATTTTTTTGTAAATAGCAACCCGGATATTTTTACACACTTTAAGCATATTAGAACGATAACTACAGTTTAACGTGGATTCCGAGCGACTCACAAACATCTATGCCACCTTCAGGATTCGAATCTGAAGCCTGTGGTACCAAAAATATGAAGGACTATTATTTTTTTATAATAATTAAAAATGAACATAACAGAAATTTACACTAAATTAGAGTAAAGCCTGAATTGAAATTATGCCGAGTCAGACTTCTCAAGCACATCATTCCCAAACTGTAAAGAGGCTACTCAGCTATAGGCACAGTGATGCAGTGTGTGGTGTAGTAGTAGTAGTAGTAGTAGTAGTAGTAGTAGTAGTAGTATAATTGAAATTATGTATTATGAAAATATTTCGACTTAAATCATTCTTATACAATCTGGTAAAATATTAAAAAATCTTAAATGTTTAAAACACACATCAGATGCGTATGTGACATGCTAATAATCTCTTTTATTCGATACTCATTTTTGACTCATAATAGTGATTTTTGAATTACCTTTGAGCTAATTATTACGTGAGAGAGACTTACAGTGTAACGTGGGATTCCGAACAACTCACAAAATATCCATGCACACAGCCAGGATTTTAACCTGAGGAACTGAAGCCTGTTTTACCAAAGGCCAGAGCACTAGCCAATTGGTCGTCAGGCCGCAAAGTCTACCAAGCAACATTTTTTATAAAAGTTTACTTTTACATTTCATCTTTAATTTTAACTTACTCTAAGCACCACTCAAAGGAAAATAAAGGGATGAGCTACGTGAACGAAGGAATCATCTCAATTATGTCAAACAAGAAAACTAGATTTCAAACTGCAAATTTTAGGACTTGAAGACAATCGTCTACTAAGTCTTTACTAATTTGGTTTATTTGTCGCTCTACTGGCATTTTATGCACACTTTTGATCTAGTTACCTACGATAATTAAGTTAATTAGATTTGAGCTAATAATTATTTGAGTAGAACATACAGTTTCACTTGGATTCCGAACCCCTCACAAACATCCATGTTATCGCTAAGATTCAAACCTATAGCGCCAGAGGCCAGAATGCTAGCCAATTGGCCA
Source organism: Caerostris extrusa (assembly GCA_021605095.1). Classification (NCBI taxonomy): domain Eukaryota; kingdom Metazoa; phylum Arthropoda; class Arachnida; order Araneae; family Araneidae; genus Caerostris; species Caerostris extrusa. The sequence continues at coordinate 6,758 of BPLR01002243.1, forward strand.
TCTGGCCGCGAAGTCTTACTAAGAAACACTTTTGTTAATGTTTACCATGCACTCCATCTTTAATTTGAACTTTTACTCTAAGCACCACTCAAAGGAACTCCTTAAGGAAAACAGAGGGACAAGCGAAGTGAACGAAGGAATAATCTCAATTATTCAAACAATTTTAAATTTCACCTTCAATCGTCGAGAGCTAATCAGCCTCATGTACAACTTGAAAATTGAGTTGTAGAGATCTTTATTTTTAAAAAGCAGGATCCAGATTATGAGACATTCAATCTGCTGAAATTACTACGGTAGCCTTAATACTTCTTACGGAAATTAATTTTCGAAAGTATATCATGTATTTCATTTATAATTAGGTTATTCTAAAAACCACTCTAGAGGAAAGTCTTTAAGAATATAAGAATGAGCTAGTAGGCCAAGGTAATCTTAACTATGTCAAATAGTTTTAAATTTCTCCTTTAAACGTCTACATCTAATCAGTCCATTAAATATAACTATCTCATGTCTTAAGTAAAAGGTAGTGATCCTTTTTAACAGCTGGTTCAGATTATTAAGTATTTACAACTCAAATTATTGCACTGACCTAAATAACAAAACTTTTTCGAAAACATATGATAAATTCACCTTTAATCTGAACTTTTAAGATGAAGAAAGCCACTAAAAGAAACTTCCCTTTAAGAAAATCAAGGGGGAGAAATAATCTTCTTCTGTTAGATAAATGGTGTTACTAACTCATGTCTAAAAGATGAGCAGTAGTTATATTTTTTAACAGCTGTCGAAGAAAATTATTAAAGCTTTTAATACAGCTGAAATCAATACATTTTCGAAAGTATACCTTACATTTTATCATTAATCTGAATATTATAAATATATTTTTTAAAAAACTCTCCAGTATATTCCAACCTTCAATTTACCATGTCAACCGTCTAATGGTTTGTCTTCGTCTGCCGGATATTTAATCAAGTTGTCATTCTTTGGAAACTAAACTCCTTCCTACAAGGCTGTTTCCTGCTATTAGAAATTTCTTCAGTTATTCTTCAAAACTAACTTTAATAAAACGTCAACTTAAATATTCAATAAATATTTTTTATAAACATTTATTTAATATATTATAAATAAATATTTCTATATGCTGGAAGAATGATTTTCCATTAGTTATTTTTTTTCTGTAATTTTTCGAAGTCTGATGTTTATGATTAATGATATAGAGATGGAAACTAAATCTGTCAGTGTCCACAGATTTTATTTCGAGATTTGTCAAATTAAATCCTGCTTTTATATATTTATATATGGATTATGTGTCTGAATATATCCTTTAATTAATGTTAAATTTTTGAATTGTGTTTTTAATAATATGATTAATTTTATATTTTCATTTATAATTGTCAAATAGCTGAGTTCAAAATATACATTCATCTTGTCTCACTATACACATATAGACGATGAAAAAATAAATGTAAATTAATAGCATGAAACTAATTTATTATATGGGAGAACAGAATTATGTTGCAGTGTGCTTCGCAATGAGCAATAATGTATAGAACGATCTTTTCATGATTACTTTTATATTGAATTTATCAGTAGCACAGTAAATGTCCTTTTGAACAAAATTTAAGGAATAAGTTGTTGTATTATCTGTTGTTTTAATTTAATAATGTTTTTTATATTGCCGAAGACGTTAAAAAAGTTTTTTTGTGTTCGAAGTTCTCAACTTCCAACAGTCTGATATACTTCTTTCAATACCCCCATCCAAAAATACACCGAGACATGCATTACAATTTGAAAAACAAATAATAATTGATGCTAGTTGAGGAGAAAAATAAGAACGATATATAAATATTATGACATCGCTTAGTCTATGAAAGTATATCATAACAAATGACATTTTTATAAAGTGAAAAAAGAATGGGTGAAAAGAAGCTACGTAAATATATACTGAATATGATATATTATGTATGGTGCAGAACATTCACATGCTTAGGCAGTATAAGTCCCATGATGGATATTGCTAAGCAGGCTAGTACGTGCCACATGCAAGGACAAAGCCTATAAAATATTGCAAAAGTGCAAGTATGGCTATTTGATGACTTTAGTCTTTGTGCATCTCCCTTAATTGCCTCCTCTATGCATCTAGTAGATGTAATATACCAAGTATGGTGCAAAACATTCAATATTGCTGGCCGTTTATGCTACATGCACATTGCATGTACTTTTACCATTACACCACACCACTTCACTGTACCTCGAGCTGAGTTGCTTTACAGTTTGGAATAGATGTGGGTGAGAAGTCTGACTGGGCTCTATGACGCACTGCAATCATATGAGACCGTGACGTTCGGTATAAAGTGGATTCGAACCACAGCAAACATCCAGGACACCGCCGAGATTCGAACCCGAAACATGTGGCGTCGAGCCCTCGGAAAATCGGCTATTCAGGCCCCCAACCATCAGGCACTTTAAGTTCATGATTTCATGAATGCTGTTTTGATTAGAAGTCTCACCATTTCCAGCTAGAAGACGATTCAGAACCCCTTTAAACATCCATAGTACAGCCGGGACTCTAACCCGAGACCTATACCATCAGACCATAAAATGGTTAATATACACTTTCATTATTCTTGAAAGTGAAAATTTCAAATATAATTCGATCATTACCAATTATTTGTATTATGATTTTTTTTATTTCCACATCATTAAAATTTTGTTTATCAAACATTTAAAATCCTAATGTTAGCATATATATTAAGTGTACTCAAATAAGCATGCAAAATATTGAGTGAAGTTCTGTTTTGCTTTATATCCTATTTTATCCCAAATTTAGTTTTAGTTAGCTGAAACTATGTTGGCGTTATATAGAATAGGACTCATGGAGCTTTTCTACCTGGTAATTTACTTCCACAACATAAATTTTTACGCGACATTGGAGTAGAGGTAAATATAAGAACGCTAATTAAAGTATTTTCTAGAAGCTTCGACAAAAGCATTGACAGTAAATGAAAAAGAAAATGTATACGAAAACTATCTTTTGATTTTTGAACTCCATTTTCCCAGAAAGAGATAAAAACTTTTACTTAATGAACGGCATGTTTACTTCCTACATAAAGGCCTGGATAAATAGGAGCATAGAATAACAACTTTATTTTAAGAAATCATATTCGGCGATTTTCATGAAAAGGATAAAGCATGTAATGTAACACAACTCTAGTTTAACTAAAAATGTAAACGATTAAATATGAGGAAAATATTTTTATTCGACATTTTGTAATTTATTGCAAACTGAGGGATACGTTTTTGTCAATAGCGCTGTTTAAATTCCCTATCTGTGCATTCTTATATTTTTCCCAAGTACCAATTTCATCCCTGCTAATTATCGAGACATTAATCGCCAACAAATGTTTGTTTTAAAAACTAATAACCGTATATCTTTCCAAAAATGAACTGAGAATGTTTTTTTTTTCAAAAAGTAACCAAAGTTCAAGTTTCATTTGTAAGCCGAAATGAAAAATATTTCCTCTAACGTTCATTATATACGATATTATATTATTGCTATAGGGCTGAATGGCCGAGTGGCTGGCGCTCGGTACTACAGGTTTCGGGTTCGAGTCCCGACGGTGCCATGAATATTTGTAGTGGTTCGGAATCCACTTTAAACCGTAGGTCCCGGCCCTTATAGGATCGAGCGTTGCGTGGGCGTTGTTACTCCGCGTCCATGGCTTATCTCTACAGGTTATGCGCCCCCTGGGTAATGCAAAGTGAGTAACATCTGTGCAGCGCTTGCCTTAAGGCATCCAAGACCAAGCTATCTAAGTGTTTGCCAGCTGCATTAGAACAAAAAATATTATTGCTATAATATTAAGGGTATTGTTTTGGGGAGAGGGGGTTTTTTTTTTTTTTTTTTGCTTCTTTGATAATTTGTTCTTATCCTTGATCAGGTTTTGAGTTCCGTGATCACTTTCAATGTTTCTTATACTTTTTATTAAGGTTTTTATGGATAGTATTTTTAATTTTTTTTTCATGAGCTAATTATATACTTAAATAGTGTAAAAGTTGTTTTAGAGATCATTTGCTAAAAAAACAAAGACCAATTTAATTCAAAGTGCAAGTGAGATTTTTGAGGAGAAAATTGCTTGCAATTAATTTTTTTTTTTTTTTTAATATTTTGTTTTGTTCTTACATTGAATTCTATATTGTGTAGAAACCTGCACAGAGAGGGTTTAGTGATATGAAGGTTTAGGGATATTCAAAAATAACAAAAAGTTTTCGGGTAAAAAGAACATTTTAAATTACATAAGTTAGAAAAATATACGTCATTCTTTAGACAAAATGTCTGTCATATTCATTATATATATACGGTATTGTTTATTTTTGTAATTGTTAATTTTGTGGATGTTATTTTATATATTTATATAAATTAACATTGTTTTTTTTTTAGTACTGATAGTTTTAAATGATTATATTTGTTTCTAACCGGGATATACATAAATTAAGAACATAGTTGTAGTAAATGTTATAATTTACCGTTAAAGAAGTTCGAATAGTACACTATTAAATGAAATAACATTGTGATGTATTTGAACAAAAAGATCCATGTGTTAGAATTCCAAAATTAAAATTGTAATTATTTATTTAAAATTTAATTTAAAAAAAAATTAAATTAAATTTTAAATATCAAAATAAAAAAACAAATTTTAAATATCGAAATAAAAAATTAAATTTTAAATATCAAAATTAAAAAAATTTAAAATTAAATTTTATATATCAAAAGTAAAAAAAAAAAAAAAAAAAAATTATGAATCAAAATGAAAAAGAAATTAAATTTTTAAAAATTAAAATTAAAAAATACTAATAACTTTTTTTAAAAATTGAATTATATTAAACTTTAAAAACAAATTTTTAAAAAAATTATTTTTTTTAAAAATTTTGATTTATTTTTTTTTTTTTAAATTTTGATATTTAAATTTTATTTAACACTATTTTTTATGCTACATACAATTAATAGAAAGTATCTGTAAATGGTATCCTTTAAATATGTAACATAAAAATTTTAAAGACAAAAATTGAATACTATGGATTTTTTTTCACACATTTTTTATTTTTAATAGAATCTTATATAATACATTAGTATCAAAACTACCCCAGCGAACTTCCCCCAGCTTGTTTTATTTTTTTAGTTCTAGAAAAACCCTATTTTAAAACATATTTATCTATACTGCCAAGTATTCAAGCATAGGGTTTGTAAAAAATTATTTTCAAAAAGAGAAAACAGTGATTTAAAAATTAAACTCATAATAATATAATAAATAAATAATAATAATAATAATGTTTAATTAATGAAACAGAATGATATATGGATTATTTATAAAAAATTATGATTATTATTATATATTATCTTTTATATATTATATTCAAAATAATATGATAGACCAGGAACTCTTGGCTTTAATTTGCTTTTGTTGTAAGAGAAGCTCTGAAGTATTATTTATTTAATAAACATACTGATATATTATTTAAGCGTGAATAAGTAATGTAAAAATTAAATTGAACACACATTTTTAATAAAGTGAATATTTTTATTTGAAGTTTTAAATAAATTATTATTGTTTTTGTGAGTATTGTTACTGAATGTTAAGCTTTCTTTTGAAAAAATTGTTTTCACTAAAGAACGAATTTGAAAAGAAAGCTGCCAGGTAAAGCTGCATTTTTGATAATTTATTTGATCATCTGTAAAAAAAATATTTGTTTACGGCTAAGAGCACGCGAACTTAATTTTTTTAAAACACACAGAGTATGAAATTCAATTACTAGCTGAAGGAAGAATGTATTTTTTAATCTTCTATTCTGATTGCTTAGACGTTTAAAGTAAAAGTCAAATACTCTCTCGCGAAACACAGAGAAAATATAGCACTTTTTTTAAAAAAAAAAAGAAAATGCATTTATCAAATCATTTATTTTTTTATTTTATTTTTCGTTTTTATAGTGAAATATTTAATTTCATATGACAGAGCCTTCTTGAATGGTTGTTTTGTTTGCTCTTTCTATGATTTATTTTTTTTTAAATCAGAAATTTCTTTTGTAATTTTTTTTCAAAAGATATAAAATAATGGTACTTGTGTAATATAATGAGACGTAATTGATGATTCAACTTGTCTTTAATTGATTAATTAAGAATTATCTTTTAAATAATCCATTAACCTGTTAACCTATATACTATAAGAAAAAGTTATTGTATGTGCTACATATAAGAACAATTATTATTAAAAATGAATTGACTATAACAATAAACGAAACAATAGGAAAACTTTATTTGGATTAAATTTCAACCAATCGAAAACTTAATTTAATATTTCATTCTTCAAAACATACATATATATACAGATATACATACACACGGACAAACTTATAGAATTAAATACAGGAATACAGACAAACGCACATAACAGATATGTAAATAAAGTTATACACATATATATAGTTACAGAAATACACATACAGAACATGCATACATACACATACAGAAAAGCAGGTAAATATATGCATATGCATTCATACTTACAGACATAAAAACAAGCAGCTATACACACATACAGAAATACAGTCAATGATACACACATGCATATAATAAAGACACGTAGATAGTTACAGAAACTCATATAGAAAAGTCAGTTAAAGACAAATGAAACATAATGCATAAAGAATCACATATAGAAATGCAGTCAGATACATACAGATACATGAAGACTAAATACACATATAGAAAAGGCAGTCAAAAATACATAAAGACACGTACGTACAATGCGTACAGAAATACACATATAGAAATGTCAAGGGATACATACAGATGCATAAAGTCTCATATACTTACAGAATTACACATAGAAAGGTAGCCAAACATACATAAATAGACATACTTAAAGACATCCACATACAGAAACGCATATAGAAAGTCAAAGATATGCAAATAAACATGCATGAAGACACGTACATAATTACAGAAATACATGAAGATTGATAACCAGACATAAAATCATAAGAAAGATCTGCAATTGAATTCATCTTTTCGAAATAATCAAATTTCGAATCAAATATTCATAATTTCTCGAAATATTAAATAACGTATAATATTCCTTATTCAAAAATATGGGAAAAACAGATATGTTTTTACTATTCCTTCAAATCTTGGGAACTAAGTCAAAGTTTTGAAAACACAGAAAAAGAAAATAATGAAATATTCCTTCTGAATGGACAGAGAGGAGAGAGCTGTAATATATCATAACCGAGTAAAATTTGTTACCTTAATCTACATTTGCATCGCTATCCGGGAGCGCATCTGAATTTCCTGGTTGCGTGCTCGCCTTCGCAAATATTTTTTTTCTCCGCTTTTGCATGCTGTGATGCAAGGTAATCAATCATGAAAATGGACTCTTATGTGTATTCTTCATCATTACTTGGAGATACTTTCCCCCAAAATGTAGGGCAAATTGTAGATTTCTTTCGAAATTCTATAGAGATATGCTTTCCACTCACTTCCGTTATTAATCATGGAGATGTACGATTGCCGAAAGAGAAACTTATAATTAAAGCAGTTCATTAATTCATCATCAACTTTCGAAGAATTTGATGCATATGTGAAAAACAAATTATATGTATATGTAAAATTCTTTAGTGTTTAAACTGATAAGAAGTCTTTCAATGCAATCTGTAACTTTCCAAGTATTTTCCTCTGATTCGACCTTACTTTTTAAAGTATTTTGCTTTACTTGTCATACTTTCCTCTGATTCGATCATACTTTTTAAAGTACTTGCTTTACTGACCAAACTTTTCTGATTCGACCGTACTTTTATTCGACCAGAAAATGCTTTTTACAAGTATTACGCTCTGTAAATTCATCATGGATATAATATATTAGGTTTGGGGGTAGGGCATTCCACATATTGGGCAGTATAAGTCGCATGGTGAACATTGCTACAAGCTGACCAGTACATCCCACACGCTGGAAAATCTTATTAGTTATTGGGAACTTAAGTATGGCTACTTGTAAATACTTTTTCAGTCCTTATATGTCAACTTTAATTAGCTCCTCTATTCATCTAGTGGGTGTAATATATCAGGTGTGGTGCAAAACCTTTCCCGTGCTGAGCAGAATGTGCCACATGGTGGACATTACTTGCGCCAGTTAGTACTGGGTTAGTTAGTACTGGATATTTCACATTTACACGGCATGCGTAGTGGTAGTTAGTAGTGGGCAATGCATGTCATGTTCTGGTCAATGCATATAAGATATTTGGAAGTGCAAGTAAGGCTACATGGAAATAACTGTCCAACTGTCTTTATACATATTCTTTAATTACCTCCTCTATCCATCTAGTGGCTGTAGTATATCATGCATGGTGCAGTGCATTCCACATGCTAGGCTGTATGTGCCACATAGACGTCGCACGCTACAGTTAGTCACACATGGCTGGAGCCATTTAGTACTGGGCGATAAGATAGTGGGAAGAACAAGTACTACATGAAAAGACTTTGTCTTTATATATCTACCCTTAATAACATCATCTAGTGTATGTAGTATATCAGGTATGATGTAAGTAGTTCATTTCATTTGTTGATCAGTATATGTAATATGATAGACATAGCATGCTACACACTGGACAATATATATGACAAGTACTTACTTTCCGTGAATATTTTGTGGATTTAGCATATCATTTAAAAATGATGCTCCTTTTTTACCAACGCTGAATTTTGTAAAATTCCATTGTGTCAGAAAAGATGAATGATACAGCAGTTTTAATGAACGTCCATATGCCAGACATTCTAAAAATGTTTCTCATCACATTATACTTACAAACATAAAACTTTAGTAAATCTACGAATTATATTTTAATAAAAATATCAAAATAAATTATATATATATCTTACATGTATAATATTAATATACGTTGTTATGATAATATATATTTTATATTTATAATATAGTTTAATAAAATATATCAAAATTTTCCAAGAGAATTTAAGAACTCTGTAAAGTTTATCACTGGAATGGATTCCCCATCCATGCTGCATATCTTTGAATCACTGAGAAAATAATAAATATTTTTGATAAATAGGAAACTATTATTCGATATTCTAAGGAAATACTCTACTTAGTTTGAATTTATAAATCGATAACATAATTTGTTTGAGATCTGAATTAATCTCAGTCAGAATTCTAATAACTTCAAATAAACCTTGTGTTTGACAAATTCGGATGCTAATTAAGTGTAATTGTAATAAAATGGAAATATGAAACTTAATTAATTGTTACTTGTCATTGAAAATAGATTTTAGTAATTCGCATCTAAACAGAAATTTTAATTCAACTGTATTTGATTTCCTTGCGTGATTGTTATTAGTGCATCTAATCTTGCCTCACCTTCGGAAAATGAACATTCTGAAGATGAATTCTCGCAGTTAATTTTTGATGTATTTTAAATTAATTTTCAATCAGGCGGAATGCAATGCGTGATTTCTTAATCGAAAATAACATTCATTTAAGGAAAATCTAGAAATTTATCATTCATTTATTGGCATAATTAGGAAAATACCTGTTTCTAATATCACGTAAATGATATTTAATTATTAAATATTGTCCATGAATGTTTACTTTCATTGTAAAATTATGTTCAAAGTAAAATACTCTTGTCAGGTCCATAAAAATAATATTTTCAATTTTTGGATAATATTTCTTTAATAGGTTTTTTAACATAAGTTTGATAACATATTTGTTGCTCAGCTTTCGGTTATTCCCTGGCGTGATGGCCAATTGGCTAGTGCTCTATCTTTATACCTCAGACTTCAGGTTCAAATCCTGGTGGTGGCATGGGTGCTTGTGAGGGGTTCGGAATCCAGTTTAATTCGTCGGCTTCAGGATTTATGTAACCGTATAGCGTTACAGAGGCAAATGTAGACTTTTCACCCACGTCATTCTCAAACTGTAAAGGGGCAATTCAGCTCTAGGTACAATGATGTGGTATGCTGTAGTAATAGTGGTTTTGAATCAACTTTAAACTGTAGGTCCTGGTCTAATTAGCGCAAAGTGTGCACAAAATGACCGTAGAGAGACAAACCTAACCTCCGTATTTCCAAAGACTCACCTGAAAAGAAGTGATATATGGATAAACGAACCAGCAATATGTATTAATAAAGAATGAAATAATTTGTTGGTAGTAACAAAAATTGGCGCATAGAATTCAATTAGTATTTCCAAGTATTAATTATTTCTGTTGATGATTAAATGTTCATTTTTTTTCTATAAATTTTAATAATTAGATGATTGTCTATCTGGTCTGTGGGATGTGTATTACATTTCTGTATCACTGAATGTTAAAACTGTTAAGAGGATTTTAAGGTGCCATGATTCTGTACGTGAACAAAGTAGTTGCATAAGTTTAATGGTTCTCCGGTTTCAAAACAAGAGCAGAAACCATGTACTATTGAGAATGTTGAATTTTTTGAAGTATGTCCTTGAATGAACCATCACCACTTGAAAATATTATGTCTTTTTCTAGATAGAATTCTGTGTTGTTGTTTTTTCAGAGTTTAGGAATGATTTCTTGAAAATGTTCGACCCATGTTTTTTGATTCTTAATACAGTTGCCAGTGCACTGAAATTTAATTATTTAGCACTTAATTTAGGGAAAATGTCCATATATTATACTATATTCCAATATGCATTAGTTACAATATACCTTCAATAGACTCAAGTCTTTTTAGTGTAACATAGTCTATCAGTGTCTTGAAGTCATGTTATAACTAATGTATATTGGAATTTATATGTCATGTTACTTATACATTAACCTTCCTTTTTAAACTATTAATATTGGTCGTAGAAGGAAATTGAAGATATTTGACTCAGAGCATTAGATTTATAACAATGCTCTTAAAATCCTCCATTCGAACTCGCTTATTCGATTGAGAGAATTAAGATGACGGAAAACAATAGGAACAGTTAGGAATCTCCAAATTATAGATTCCACTGTTCAATTGAAGCCTACGATTTTACGTAGGCCATAATCTATGTATGTGCCAAATTTTAAAGATCTAGGCTAAAAATTATGACTATGTATAAATAAAAAAAAAAAGGATTTTCAAATATTTATATTAGATAGCTTGTGTACATTCACTGATATTATTTGGAATTCATTTCCCATACATTTGCACTTTAGAATATGTTAGGGAATGTCTTTTAGATGTCTTCTATCTGACACATATTGTTCAAAGTGAAAAAAATCTTAACAAAAAAAAATGTTAATTGAACCCATAACTTTCAAAGTGGGATTGCCACAGCATATGATGTCGTGTATAGAAAAAAATAAAGTAATAATCTTGCACTTATTATCTTTCCCTGAACCCATAAGTTTCCATTAAAATTTCTAAAAATTTGTGATGATTGCCACAGCATATGATGTCGTATAGGAGACGACTTATATTTTTGAAATTGCATCTACGCTAACATATAAATAGCTACTCAATTTAATAATTGGTTTGCTCTTGCATCTTACAGGGAATTGTTCTACTTGAGCATTAAAAAATTGAGAAACCCTGCTCCATTGAAAATAATTAATGGGAATAAATATGTAGTTATGCAATAGTTACAAAATTTCTGTTCTTTAACGAATGGTGATGATTTTTCCAGAAAGAAAGGTTTCCATTAAAATTTCTAAAATTTGATAATGGATGAATTCACCGCAATAAATTATTCACTATATGATCCTATAATAAATACCGTAGCCATTAAACAGCTTCATGCGATGCCATCACATACTATGCTCCGTGATGGCATCAAACTTATTAATTTTATAAAAGTCCGATACTTATGGCCTTCATCTATTTTCAAAACTATAAATTTATGAATGCCGACAACCGTAACTTATTTGCTAAGAGGAAAAAGTACAATAATACAAAAAATATAAGATTTATGAATATAAATACAGTTTAAATATATTAAATTTTTTACTTGTTTAAAGCTAAGATTGTTATATTTTTACTTTTATTTTTTGGAAGGTTGTTGAGGGGCCTGATGGCCAAATAACTAGTGATCTGGCGCTCGGCACCACAAGTTTGCGTTCAAGGCCCGGCAATGCCATGGATATTTGTAGTGGTTAGGAATTTACTTTAAACGCTAACGCTCTACAGTCGTAGAAGACCAGGAATTACAATTTAAAGTGATTCCAAACCACTACAAGCATCCATGGCATCGCCAGCATTTGAACCCGAAACCTGTGGCTCCGAAAGTCAGAGGGCTAGTCATTTGGCTATCAAGGCCAGAAAACAAACATCTACCATCCATAAAATCTAAAAATCTGGCAATTCTACATAATTTCTGAAGAAATTGTGCATAACGAATCAGATTTATTACAATTACATACCCTGAAACATATTAAATATTCAGAAGAATAATTACAAAAAAAGTTATTTTTTCAAATAAAATTCAATTGATAAAGTAGGTTCTAATCCAGTAGTGGTCTGCACTGCAACCGTTACTTTTTCTGAAGTGAGAAGGCTCGATGACGACTATGGCAACTTGTAAAAGTATCAACAACAAGTCATACTAATTAAATTTCCCGAATATTCTTGCACATAACATGCGCAATCAAACAGTTACACTTGAAATTCTTCTACCTTAACTCCCTGTCTATCCACCTGTGCAATTTGCATGGCATAAGAAAAATACGAAATCTGTCATGTAAAAAAATTACAAAAGTATTTCACACAAAATGAAAAAAAATAATTCATGCCAATAAATGGGAAAGTTTCTTTGATAAATTACAACAGCAATATTCTTTAATTCATTTTATCATTTGTTATGAATTAATAGATTTTTATCACTGACACGTCACACGTCATCAGCTTATAAATCAGTGACAATTTCCTTTTACTAATTACAATTGGAAAATCCTCTTTATGAGCCGAAAAGCTTCAAATGGTGCCTGAGATATGATTAAACATTCATTATGATATGAGAACATAAAAAAAATAAGTTAGAGAACAAGTTATTATCTGAAACAGATTACTGTCCAGCGAACAACACAAGAAACAACATGAAAACTTTTGAAATGTCTGGTTTTCCAAATATAAACGGATTAGTGTACCAATATCCTCAAAATAGTGTCTAAAGTTTATTTCATGTTTATAAAAGTTAATTAAACCATCACTTAACAGACTTTCCTTCTGAATTTATTAGTGCTTCTTGTATTATTTGAACAACTGATTCTTCATAAAATTCTAGAGTTATTGTTATATTGCTACCACTATTGAATTTGAAAGTTCTTGTGGGTATTCTGCATTTTAGGGATCCGAGTTACATTTTTGAACCCAAGCTGCCATTTGTTTGTAAGTTTTTGGTTTGGTTTTTGTCACTCTACGGTCATCTGTGTACACGTGGGCTGAACAAACCAGTACCTACAGTTAGTTCTTAACCACTAAGAAACAACCGCCAGGATTTGAACTTGAAGCGGGTGGTACCAAATGCCAGAGCGTTAGCCAATTGGCCATCAAATAAACAACCCTAAAATGCAGAACTCACGTTCTTGTAGTATTCTGATTTATTTTTCATAAATTTCATGGGTTATTAAATATTGATATACCCCATGTGTATTAGTAGGTTCAAACGTGATGATTTGAAATTCGTGAACGGATTTAAATTTTTATATATTATTCTTTTTGTCCCTTTATCCTTTTTTTTTCCTTTGATGTATTTAATTAAAGATTTTCAAATGAAAATATACATTTGCATAGTTAATAATATTATTTGGATGTAACATTTTTTGCATAAAAGAGGAAAAAAATTTCATTTCATTATAACATTTAATTAGTTGCAATTTCTTTATTATTTTTCACTGTCTTTTAGTACAACATTCCAGATAAGTTTCAAAAAAATAATACAGCCCATTCATTATAACTTATAATTAAATCGATGAAATTCTTAAAAAATATTCTATATTGCTCGAGAACTTTGCTCGAAGATATGGTATAAAAGAAGAATATAGTATATATGGTTTAATTTCCGTATGATATCAGATTAGAATTAACTCCCACATAATTAATTAAAAATTAATAAATTGAAGAATATTCAAAAATTTTACTCAACATTATAGATTATTAAAGTCATTCAGCGATCATTTTTTGCATAAAAAGAGGTAAAAATTTCTCTTAATACTAATCAGCTGCAATTTTTAATAATTTTACTCTATCTCTCAATTCACTCTCTTAAATAAGTTTTCAAAAAATAATGCTGGACATTCATTTTTACTCGTTATTAAATCAATGAAACTTTTCCAAATATTCTATATTGCTGGAAACCATCAAAGCAACATATGTTATAAAGCGGTAAACAAATTACACTTTAATTTCCCTATGATATCAGCTTACGATTTACTCCCCATAGTTATTTTTAAAAAAATTATTAAATTGAAGAATGTTCAAAATTTTAGTAAACATTGTAGATAATTGAAGTCATTCAAAGATACTTACTGGACGTCTAAAATTTAGATTATTTCAACGATTCTTAATTCTTTAATTACTTAGTTTCATAAGCTGTAACAGCAAGATATCAGGAATTTTTTCCGAGATATCATATTAAGGATAATAATTGTTGAAATTAAATTATGTGGAATTCGCCAATCGAACATCAATACATCTTCTATTAAAAGACTAAGGCATTCCAATTAAACCAAAGGCATCGAATTGCAGTCATGAATAAATAAATTGGAACCCATCAAAAAAAAAAATCTCGTGTGAGTTTCTTTATCTTGTGTTTTAAATGAAACCTTGAATTATGAAGTGGAACACGCTAATGATGAAAAATAATGCCTTCCCAAATAATCACGCTGCCTATTATACATCCCAAGTTAAATGCCACTGAGCAAAATACCGTGAAATTTAATGATCTACGCTTGGTGAATAATAACCATAACTCACTTTTGATAATGATTTGCCTTTTTCTGTTCTTTTTTTCTTCTTTTTCGTAAGGCCAAGATTAAGGATGAAAGTAAGTTATTTAGGTCATAGAAATTCTTGACAGCAACAGAGCCTCTTGAAGGATCATGCATAATCTGAGTCTCTAAAAGTTTTTCTTTCATTTTCCGAAAAGCTAATTTTTTTAAACAGAATTATTTTGAGTTGTTCAATTTATTTATTATGAAAATTAGCAGTTGTAAGAAAAAGTAACATATTATTATTATTATTATTATTTTAATTTTAAAAGTTATTTTAAATAATTTGAACATATTATTTACACTTATTTTTCAAATTAAAGAAAATAAAAAATAAATACTTTAGCAATTTTTAAAAAGTAGTTTATGCTTCTTTAGAAATAAAGAAAAAAAATGTTTTATGCTTAAAGAAAAAAAATGTTAAGAAAAAAAAAGTTTTGTTTAAAAAATGTTTAAGATATATATATAAACATATTGGGTACATATAAATTATTTAGGGTCAAGTATTAATAGAAATACTAGTTTGAATGATAGTTCTTCGTGTTGTCAACCGACTAACAAGACTTTTCGCCTACGCTGTTTTAAAATGTGGCAAAGAATGTCAAGGCTGTTTTTAAAAAGAGAGAATACGCAATATATATATATATATATATATATATATATATATATATTGATTGATTGCGCTGCAGATTTTACGCAATCAAAACAATTTTAAAAATTAAATTAAAAAATATGTTATCTGCTGGACTTGCATTTAGGTACGCCCATAAAATATATAATTTAATGAAAGAATGAAACACATGACAACAGTTAAAAAAAATGAAGAATCATAAACGATTTTCTTTTCTCAAAAATCTCATTTTCACTTTGAAATAAATAGTTTCTTACACCAGGTAATCATTTGAACAATTTTACGTTAATATTTATCCTGAATTCATTTTTAACTAAATTAATTAGTAATTACTCTGTTACTTTGTAAATGAAGTGTAGTGTGTATAAAAACGCCCGTGAAAGAAATTAACAAAAAAGATTGTGGAAGAAATGTAAACAAAATTGAAAGTGATCAAGGAGATGAATAAACCCATCTCCTTAAACAATGCCCTTTATATTTCATGGGTAATAATTATTGCAAATTTTTTTTATAACACCAATTAATAACAAAATTACAGTTTATTTATCTGCTTCTAATGAAAAACAAAACCTAAATAATGATATGGAAAAAATATCATAGAAACATATTTATTATTTTTTAACTTTGCTTTCAGAAAGTCCAAAATTTACCTTCAGTAGAAACAAAACTACAGATTCTGTTCAAATACTCTTCGCACACAAACAACAGTAGTAAAAAAATTATCATTTATCTTCAAGAACTTTTTCGAATAAATAATAGCTTCCGCCTTCTGGCTATTAGCCAATCTACAAAAACAGACTCGCATTCGTTATTGATCAGAATGTTCGAATGTATTCTTAGCAAATTACAATCATTCTTTTTTTCTTCGTGTCTGTCTGTCTACTGTAAGATGTGGGATTTAAAAGAACGAATCAATTTTCTTTTTTATTCTTTCATATCTGAATAAAATATTCTTCGTAAATACAAAGTGTCTGATTACAGCTACAACTAACTTTATTCCTTTTGCTTTTAAAATATTAGATTATCATATTTAAAAGGAATAATCCTACGAAATAAAAAAAAATACAGTTTTTCTCTGCAGCATGAAATCCAATAACAATATTAATATTTTTCAGTGGAAAAAATTCAGTTGCATATTACAATTTTTTGTTGTTGTTTTTCTTCGTTTAGATATATAAAAAAAGGCTAATGAAAGTTTCAAGTATAAACAGAGTTGTTTTTTAAAAAATAAAATATAGATTTCTTTTTAGAGATATATTAAAAAAAAAGCTCCATTTACATTTACTGGAGAAAAGTGAAAAACCACTGCGAATTGAATCGAATAATTGAAAAACGAAAATATATCATGAAAATGCAATTGTTTATAATCCTTTCTTATATTTTAAAACAAATATTAACTTTTGAAAATAATATGATTATCGGGAACCAGAAATTCCAATAATATAACTAAAATAAAAAAATCAATATTAACATTAAAAATTTTTTTTTCTTGTCTAACTCAACTAGGGCAATAGAGACAGATTATCCTTGATGGCATACGCGGAGGCTGTACTGCTGTTACTCATTTAGCACTAAGTACTGCTAACATGACTTTCATACGACAGTTACTGCTCATTTATGAATTTGTTCATTAAATTATACGAATTTCAAACTGAGTAAAAATTTTACGTTTCAATCATTTTCTCATAACGAGAATTCCTGATTGTGATAAGTTGGTATCTTTCGTTGGTAAGAATCATAGCAGTACATGCATAGCTTTCCATGAAATTGCTTCTTTCGAGAGATAATTTTTTTCTCGTCAGGAGATATTCGCGATATATTTAGAACTAGTAGTATAATCTAAAACTATTCTAGAAATAAGCTTTTACGCTCAACACAGAGAATTTCAAGCAATAATAAACCTACTTGAAATCTAACCCATACTAAATCATACAAAATTTGGTCTAATAGGAGATCAACCTTTCGTCGGTATGATCCACAGCATAGTGCATGCATAGTTTTCTTGAAATTTCCTCTTCTCGTGAAGGTAATTCTTTTTCCATCAGGAGATATTTGCGATACATCTAGAACTATTAGTGATAATCTGGAAACTATTCTAGAAATGGTTCTTGTATACTTTTACGCAGACAAAATTACTAAAGACCTAACCTATACTCAACTTTACTGCTCTAACAGAAGTCGTCAACCTTTTTTACATGACTCACACCATAGTATATGCATATTTTTTTCTGAAAACAGGAACCTCCTACCACTCCAGGAAATAAATTTCTCCATCAGGGGAGATATTCTTGAAAGATTTTAAATTGTTAGTTTTAATCAGAACCTTTACTTGGAATCATCGTGATACATTAAGCGAAACTAAGACTTTGTTGAAAAAGAAATCCCTACTTAAAAAATCTAACTCTACTAAAGTATATTGGTCTGATAGAAGTCATCCAATCTTTTTTGCATGCAGACCCACAAGCATAGCATTTGCATATTTCCCCCCTGTAAACATGCACTTCATTCCTTTCTAGAAGGTAATTCATTTTTTTATCTGAAGGGTTTCATAAAAGATCTGGTTATTAATGGTAATCTGAAAATATTCTGGAAATAAGGAAGTAAAATATATTACATTATGCAGAACACAAAAAGAACTTTCATGGAAAACAAAAACCTACATAAAATATTCACTCTGTGCTAAACTATCTATATATGTATAAACAGATAGAGCAAAATCGACTAGTTCATGGCTGATCTACTTTAATATAATTCGGAACAGAATAAAAATTACACATTTGGTTAATACATTGATATTAAAATAATGTTTAATCAACTACAAAAAAATTATTATATTAGGTGGTTAATATTGAATTGAGGATACGATAAAAAAACTCTGGGATCAGGCCGTCATTTCTTATAACACCCATATAAAAATTAGCAAAATTTTTAGCTTCTCTAAGTGGGAGCAGTTAGGAGAGAAATATGAAGGCAATCTAGACTTCTCAAATGGTTTTTCTTTCTGCATGACGGATAATAAGGGAGGTTAATGACAGGGGCTCAGTGTCCCATTATTTATAAAATTAACCATTATAAAATTCTTGGATTGTCATGGAGTAATTTTGAATGGTAATCTATTGAATTAGTCAAACTAAAAAGAAGATAAAGAAATCTCTCTACGTACTAATTTCTCTATACAGAAAAATGACAATTTAAAATTACCTGCATAATCATCTCTTTCTTTAAAAATAAAATGTACTATTCTGTAAATCAATTTTGTAAGAATATCTAATGAAAGAATCTTTTCATTGCAATTAATAAATCACAGTGTCAAACAAAAAACAAATATCAAAACCATTTGTTATGAGCTATTATTTCAGAAAATATAGAAAACAGAAATAAATAAGTAGATAACGTTTTTCTTTTTAGATGTATGATATGTACTGATATTTTGTTTAAGACATAAGGTAACGTATAATTTTGAATTGCAAATATATAATATCCGTTTATATCCGTGTTTTTCCTGTTTCTTTAGAAAAATAATTTTAATAGAGAGAGAATATTAATTTTCATTTAACAGTTTGAAAACAGGCAATCAGATAAAATACTGCAACTCTTAATCTTATAGAATAAGTATAAATTTTTTTTGCATACTTAAACTTGAAAACAGATCAAGTAGCCTATTTAAATAAATTCTTCTTTCTGCAGAAAGCTGTTCTAAGTTTGAAAGCGAAAAACACTTTCGGTACTGAAAAGCGGTCAGTACTAAAAATAAAAAATTGAAAAAAAATATAATGGTATTGAAGTTTATAACAAAAATATACAAAGATAAAAAATATTCAAGATTAATCCATTATAATCTTTTTATTGTGATAAAATGTATGTTTTTTGAAAAAATTATTTTAAGATTATAAATTTCAGAATATTAAAAAGATAAGCCCTAAGTGATTTTTGTGTTACAGAAAAGAAAAATACTTTAAATGACTTTTATAGTGGCAAAATACATTAAAAGATAATTTTCTTATATGCAATAAATATTTAATTAAATAGATTTCATGTCTGGTAAGGAAAGCTTTTTTTAATTAGTTTATCATTTTAATTAACTAGTGGTTTAGATTTGGAATAAAAAGTTTCGTATACCTTTTACTATAATTAATAATTTTTTTATTTTTATAGAATTCATAGCAAAAATTATGTATAATGAATATACTTTTATGAGGAATTTTTAAAAATCATATAAAAATTAAAGATACATTTTTTTTTGCAGAAATTATATATAATGAATATTATTTTATAATAAATTTTAAAAATCATATAAAAATTAAAAGATACATTTTTTTTCTTTGCAAAAAATATACATACATTTTTTAACAAAAATATTTATAAGGTAAAAATATTCGATAATAATCCATTATAATCTTTTTATTGTGATAAAGTGTGTGTTTTTTGCAACTTTTGTGTTTCGAAAAATTGTATTTTAAATATGTTTTAAATTTCAGAACATTAAATGAAAAGTAAGTCTAAGTGATTTTTGTATAAAAAACACTAATAAGAGTATTAGAAAGAAATACTCTTTCCTATACTTTTATTTTAGTACAGAAAAATATTATAAATGTCTTTTTGAAAGAGGTAAAATACATTAAAAGATCATTTTCTACTATACAATAAATATTTAATTATACTGATTTCACGTCTGGTAAGGAAAACTCCTAATTAATTTCCTGTTATATTTAATTAATATTGGTTTAGGGTCTAGAATAAAAAGCTTCGTTTCCTTAATATAATTTAGCACAGATAATAACATTTTATTTTAAAGAATTTATAGAAAAAAATTTTATGTAATGAATATCATTTTTTATGATAAATTTAAAATATAAAATTGGAAAAGGTACATTTTTTTGCAAAAAATTTTTCTTTAATTATTAGCAAAGTGATTTTTTATTAAATTTTAATTTAAAAAATTGTTTAATTTAACTTAAAACTAATTTTAAGTAATTTTAATTTAAAAACGAATTTAATTACCTTTAATTTTTTTAGGTGATTGCAGGGCTAAAATTTTTGCAAATGTCAGTAATTATCAATGCATATTGAAATTTAAAAATTAAAAACCCAAGTAAAAATTACAGGTTAAATTGAAGATAAAAAAGTTATAAAATACTTCAGTAGACCTTACGCAAACACACATTGCATTCTTGTTTCAAGCCGCTATGCCTTCTGGGAAATCTGTAACTTCTGTGTTAAAATCAAAGTTGGGAGTTTTTTTTCCTAGTTTTCTGTGAAAGAAAGATTTTTCACCAACGTTATTTATTCATTCTTTATACAACTGATTGAAATGGATTTGAAATAGTTACGTTTCAATGTACTTAAATATTTTTATGAAAGATTATTTAAATACGTTTTTATTATTTTTTCAATTCATGCATTTTAAATTTCAATAAAAATAAAATGGGAGCAAAACGTTGGAATACAATAAATTCTTTATTTTCACCATATTTTTAATAATACGTATTTTTAATGCTCCTATGATAAATATTTCTAATCTGTCTTAAGGCGATTTTGAGAAGCACAATGAATATTTAATTCTTGTTTAAAATTATTTCAGCGTTAAATTTTCCGTTCACTTTATTCATTGCATTTGTTTCTTTTATCAGCATATGCATTAAAGTAAGGAGCCTGATAGCAGAGTGCCATAGGTTTCGTTCAAATTCCGGTGGTGTCATGGATGCTATAGGGGTTGGTATTCAATTTAAACTGCAGACCAACAACTGCCAACAATCATTATAATTTGAGAGGTCCACAATACTTGTATATATATACCACAGTATATTCGTATATCCGTATATATATGTATACCGGTACCACATGTTTCGCGGGTTTGAGTACGGCGGTGCCAAGCGCATATATATATACATATATGTCTACGCTCTGGCGCGTTCGGTGCCACAGGTTTCCTGCCCAAATCCCGGCTTTGCCATGGATGTTTGTAGTGGTTCTGGGCTCCACTTTAAACTATATAGCTTCCGGTCTAATATTACCGTAGAGCGTTATGCGTGGGGTTGACAACCCTACTCCTTAAAAGTAAAAGCATATCATGCCTCGAAATTTGCCAGTAGGCCTTGGTCTACCATGGGTTGTTGGCTCCTTTGATGATGATGACGTATTAAAGTAACGATAACTGATAACGCTCCTCAACTGTTATGACCATAAAAATCTTGCACCAAAAGTGCAGATCACTGTCAAGATCTTAGATGCATCAAGTTTTTTTTTAATAAAAAGGTATGTCAATTATTCAGATATCGAATGCTTTTCAAATGTTAATAATTCTAATATATTTTACAGATGTGTAGTTAAGAATCATTAGCAACAAACTACCATTGTAAATGCAACTGACTAGATTTTATAAACGCAGAAGAAAAACAGCAAACGCAAAACAACAACAACGGGTGTCACGGATGTTTTTAGTGGTTCGGAAACCACTTTTTAAAACCTTCGGGAATCGGTCTAACATAACTGTTGGGAATATGTCTGACAAACCTACCCTGAAAAGAAAAAAATATCTAATGTCTCGAAATATGTTAGTAGGCAGACTGCCTTGGCCTACCGTGTGGTTATTGCGCCACTGATGACGAATAAATACATTGGCAAATATAAATAAATATGATCTATATATACAATCAAAGCCAAAACATTATGACCACCCTACATTTTGCAATGAACTCGCCTGGATGACGGGAAGGCACGTGATCAGGTAGTGGTATTCAACTGGTATTAATCCATGCCCAAGGCGGGTCTGAAGCTGTGTTGCGCGCCAAAGGTGGGGCCAACTCGATATTGGCAGGTGGTCATAATGTTTTGGCCTTTGAGTGTAGGTTATCCGATCTTACATTTTTATTTTTGGTTATTTTTAGAGATTTTTTTTTTTTTTTTTGGCTTAATTAACAAACTATTGCTTAAAATTATTAGCAATATTACTGGGAAACATTATGTGTTTCACAGACAAATACAAAACACTGACTAAATAAAGTAATAAGAAATAAATTATAAACATTGCTTTTTATTATGTTTATATTCAGTGTGTTAATAGTTATCTTAAAAAAATAATTTAAAAAAATATCTTCATTAATTTCTTTTCACTTTTGCAGTCATTAGTTTTTATAAATACCTCTTACTTCTAAATTTATATTTCATTATTTCATTAAAAAAAAATTACTATACAAAATTTGGGAAAAGTGTTTAAAAACATTAAAAACTAATAAAGTGTTATTCCCAATCCAAACTTATTAAAATAGATAAATATTGTTTCCGTGACACTCTACTGAACAATACTAAAATATTAATGCAAAAATTCATATCAAGAATCTACTTCTCATCGGAATAAATAACTGAATAAAAAGAATGATACTTCAAGTTAATGTTTTGTCCTGTAAATCTGTCTCATTCGAAAAATTGGTTACATCAAAAAATCGAAACACGTCCGTCATAAATATTAACCATTTACAAAACTGAGCCACCTTATAACGATAGGAAATATCAACCAGTCATGAAAGCAGTCCAAAATATACATGGACATATGAAGTGGAAGATTGTTATATTGATCATTTAAATGCGTGACTGGTCAATGCGATTTAGAATTTCGGAAGAAAAGAAATTGTCATTCCTAAAAATGGATTGTAGAAATTACAGTTTATTATTATTAATGTTAATAATAATATCCATGTGACCATATACTATTACCATAATAATTAGTCAAACAATATGGAGTAGATCCGTAACCTGCAACACTTTGTATGCTTGATTGGTTTTTGTGCCGATCTAGGCTAATTAGGCCACACTTTAGGCTAATTAGACCGGGACTTACAGTTTAACGTGGTTCCGAACCACTAAAAATATCCATGCCAAAGCTGGTATCCTAAACCTTAAGCCTGTGGTACTAAAGATCAGAGCACTAGCTAATTGGCCATCAGGTCACCCATTTTGTATGAAGCTTGATTTGTCTTTTTCACTGACATTTTGTAAAACCACTTTGGAAAACAACTAGAATGCGCTTTACGTAAAAGTAAAATCCATGTAGTTACGTACTGAAGCTTAAGGTACCAATTTCAGTTTCAGCCATCAGGCCATCCACTTTGTATGAAATTTAGTATCAGAAAGACAAATTGAATGCAGAAAGACGCTTTATCATTCAGAGAAACGCATACATAGTCTCGACTTAGTTCAGGACCATTGCAGCAGACAACGCTTTCATCAGAGAAACGGTTTACACTGTTGTCGAAGCAAATATCAGCAATTGTCAAAGAATGAGCAGGTAAGAATCATAGTCATGATGCATAATGAGAGCTCAGCTCGATGCTTTATTTTGCTCGATGCTTTTTTATTGCCTGAATATTTTGGCTGTTCTGACAGTTATTGTGAACAACGGACAACCTGGCACAAGATGTAGGCCACATAAAAAAAAATGGATGGACAAACTTAATGATCCACAATGATGCATACAGCAAACTTCACGAAAAACTGTACATAAACAATACAGCCACCAGAATTTGCCGGATGGAAAATAGTACACACTTACGGCCATTTCCCACTTAGAGCCTAGTTCAGTTCTATTAAATATTTAATACTCCAAAGAATAAGTTTTTTTTTTTTATTAGTTTCAATTTTCTGATCAATCTTGAATTTGATTAATCAGCTGGTGTTTTCCACAGTTTAGATTTTATTAAATATTTATCGAAATATTGAAGTCTACGTAAGACAATGTTATCGATGAGCTGGTAAAAAGCATTGAATTTTCATTATGATTTGTTTATGTAATTTGTTTAGACATTAATTTTATTGGTTCATGCAAAAATGCTTAGTTTTAATGGCCTCTTATGTATAATCTCTTATATAAGAAGAATGGACACCCTGGAATAAGTTGCAGGTCACATGAAGACTAAATGGAAGGACAGACTGACAATATAATTGACCAATTGACTACAACAAACTAAACCAATATAATTTATGGTCTTACTGTCTAGTCTATTTTTTCTTTATAGTCTTATTATTTATTATGAATCAAACTATTGCAGTATAAAAATTTTTATATAACAATTAATGGTTAAATGCCGACTTCAGAGGCATTTTTCCTTTACTTATAGTTTAATATGACCTATTGAGATTTCATAAATGACGTATACATGTGTTCACGTACTATTAATCTTATGTATTCAAAATTAAAACCATTGTTACTATTTTTCTTCGTGTTGTTTTTCTGTTGACAGAATTTTTTTGTCTCATCTTAAGGCACTTTTGGTGCTTTTACGGGATAGCCTTACTTTTTTTTTATCATCTAAAATAGCTCAGTTCTAATTTAATCACAACTCTGCTGTATACTGTGAGTCAAATATCTAAATATTTTCTTATTAAACACACAATAAGCAAATTTTTACATTTTGAAAATGTTTATCTACAAATGGTTTGTCAAAAGAAATTTTAAACCGAATCTTTATATTGAAATCGCTAAAAATGTCAACTTAAGGAAGTTTTGATTATTATTTTTTAAGGTTAAATTTTTTTTTTTATTAAGATATTGGCTAAAATTCATTAAATTTTTTTAATTTTAGTTTTGTGAAAAATTTTTTTCCAACTTGGCAACCAAAATTAATATTTTTTTATAATTAATAATTTTGATCAACAAATGTATTTATGGTAACGTATTAAAAGTCTAAAATTGAGCACATTAACGTATTAAATTATGAATAAATGCCATACAAAAGAATTTTTGAATGGTTTAAGCTATATAATTTTGTAAGGAATGGAAAAAATTCTTATATATTTCTTTTTTTAATGTAGTTATTTGTTTTTTCTTCTAATTGTCTAGTATAATTCACAAATATATGTTGTATTTCAATAGGGTGACTAATTCAAAAGGTAACAGTAAAATAAAATTATAAGTATGAGTATCGTTATCTGTCTCGTTCGAAAAATTGTTACATCAGAAATCGAAAACACGTACATCATAAATATTTAACCATCTACAAACTGTTTCACCTTATAGGAAATACAAGAAATAAGTGAAAATCAAAATATACATGCACACATATATGAAGTGGAAGATTGTTATATTGATCATTTAAATGCGTGACTGGTCTATTCCTTGATTAAATTTTCCTGAAAAAAATTGTTATTCCTAAAAAATGGATTGTAGAAATTACAGTTCTTTAGTACACTAATGTTAGTTACCGTATCACCCGTATTTGGGCATACACTTTTTAAATTTTCCATAATTAAGCCAAACGGTGATGGTGTAGTACACCCATAACATGCAACTACTTCGTATGATTGGTTTGGTTTGTCACTCTACATAATTCAAAATGTAACAATGTAAAACAAAGGGTATATAGTGATAGAGACCATGTTTAAAAAGCAATTTTGACCTACTTTCATTGCTTTCAACGTTCTTGTTTTTTGATTTGCTGGTTTTTACCATAAAACGCTATGGGTATTATTTAGTCATCGACATCTTGAACCATTTTTAACGTTTCTTATTGGTTTATTTTTTCTTTTAAATTTCTTTTTGAACTATTGGTTTATTTATTTTGCTGAATATTAAAGGCATGAGGTGTTCTCAGGTGGTCACCCTCTCAAGTACTGACTGCTTGGACTTCGGTGATCATTGGTTTCTATTTCATGATATAGAATTACTAATTAGGATTTTTATATATTTGTTTTTATCCACCTGCTAAAATAAATCTTGCATTTAATGGAAGATTTAGGATTTGGTTTCTCCTATGATTTTAATTCTTTGCAAGAATTGTTCTTTATCGCAAAAGATTTTCTGCCATTAAAATAATAAAACTGATAATGAAGTAAATATAATATTTGTATTTGATCTCAGCATGAAACAACTACAGGTTTTTTCATTGTTGGTCCAGGAAGATTAATCAATGCATAGGTTCAACATCTTATAGGTTCAAACAGCTGGGATAATACCAGTAGGGCTCTGGTCATTAATGTTATAAAGCCTCTGATCATTAATGTTATAAAACCTATTTATATGAAGTTGTGTGATCAAAGTGTTATTGAGTAAATATTTCCATGCCAATACACAAAGTGTTCATGAATGTTTCAATATTGTTTCAGAGTAAATATTGGAAAAAAAAAAGTTATTTTTGTACAAATACAATTAAGTTACTTATCGGTAACGTATAATAATGATTTATATGACTTTTCAAGGTACTACCTGATGTATAGATTAATCTTGATACGTGCACTGCTGAAATTTATGTTGCCTTCGTGAAATAGTGCATTAATTGTTCAAAACAGCAATTTTCAATAATTGCGAAAACTAGCAGAAAAAAATATTTCAGAACACCTACCAAAAAAAATATGTTTTATTTTTTAAAAAAAAGGCTTATCTAAGATTAACTATTATTATGGCGTTTAAATTTTAGATTTACCTAAGTGCTTTTGAAACTGAAAAGAAAAAATTTTTATCATAAATTAACATTTAGAGATTTAAAGACATTTAAAATAAATTTTAGATTTAGAAAAAAATATTTCTTTAATATTTCTTCTTCATAGTTTTGAGAAGTATTTTTATTAAAACATATACTAGTTTAATTACAAATTAGTTTTGAAATTAATCTAGCACATATTTTCAATACTTGAAAAAGAGTGTTTTGCCTTTCATAAAGAATTTATTTGTGCTTCAAAACAATGGTTTTAACAATTATGAAAAAGCTAGAAAAAAAAAAAAAAAGTTATGGCTATCTAGGGGAAAAAAGGGAGGCTTTAAATTTCGAAATAAAGAGAATGTGTGGCCTATTTTTATGTGGGTTTTTAAAAGTGCATTAAATGATGCAAACTTTCTCTAGCTTTAGAAAGCAAGCATGTGAATATGTTTTTCAGTGCATTTTCAGAAATATAGAGATTTTATTATAAATTGTACATGCAGAACAAATAATGTCTCAAAGAAAAATTATTAAGTCTACTTTTCTATTTAACAAAGGAATAGCATATTTTGTAATGTTCAAAACCAACTTATACTACAAGTTCACAATAAAAATGAACACTTTTTAATTTATATCTTTTTCATGCTTGCTGAATGGAATTTACTTTTTCAACATTACAGCGGAGCAAGACTTCAAATGAACTGTTTTTTTTAATATCATTCACCTTGTAATTTGTTGCCTTCTTCTTTTCTGGCAATATGTTCCATGTAAGAAATAAGTTCTTATATGTACAGTAGAGATTTTTATTTTTGATGTTTATTACTTAACACAATTTCATCATAAATTAACAATTATAAGAGATTTAATGAAAAAAATTTATATTTTTTGATTTTCTTCATGAAGTTTAAAAGAAAGTATTCTCATTAAAACTGTGTACTAGAGTAATTCTAAATTAGCTTTGGTGCTCGTGCTTCACAAAATAGTCCTTGATACTTCAAAAGAACAGTTTTTATTAATCAGCCTGCAAAGCTAGAAGAAGAGAAAAAAATTAACGCCTAAAAATCTAAAAGAAGAAAAAAAGGGCCTCTAAATTTAAAAATAAAGAAAGGAGATAAGATATTCTTTTAGGTTTTCATTAAACAGTAAACCCTTTTGAAAAGCATAATTGAATGTTTCAAACCCATTTTCTGAAAAATTAGTACCAAATAAATTGTTTATGCACAGAACTGGGTAGATAAAATATTATTATTATGCATTATCTTTCAAAAGAAATAAAGGGAATATATTTTGTAATATTCTTCAAACAACATTATAGATTTTGTAGCAACATAAATACTTTTCATCACATAATTTACCTATTTTAACATTGCGAATCGAATTTTTATATAATTCTATGTGAAATTTTTTCGATCAGTTGTGTTTATTACTTTATTTTTAAACTTCCAGGTTGTATTATGTTTACCTTCTTCTTTGTTATGAAAGTATTCCGTAAACAAAATGTTTCAATCCTTACAACGGAATGATATTTTTAACGAGGAATTTTCAGTAAAGAGTTTATCATAGATTGAGGGATACATGAAGATTTAATTAAAAATTTAATTATTTTTTGTTTATCAAATTTGAACAGTATTTTACTAAAAATATGTTTACATTGTATAAACATCACTTTTTAAAATAGTATCATCCCACACAGCTGCACTATACCTTTAATTCAAATTGGAGATTTGGTTGTTGCTGAATCAGAACATGTAGATTTTAATCCCAACAATATATAACTGGATCATAATTACATTTATAAATGTTCAACTCTATGTGGTGATGATGGATTACGAATAAATATGTTAAGAAGGAATCTGCTTCAAGGATTTCTGCAACAGCCACTGATGGAATATTGGCACAGTGCTGTGTTCCTTGATATGCCGAGGCTTCAGGTTCGAGATACTCGTTCTGGCATGTGCCAGTGATTTCGGAATCCATGTGTTAAACTGTAGGTTCGGTCACAGTAGCCTGAAGACCCAGGACAACAAACAAACCAAACCAAGCAAAGGATTTCTGTAAAAATTTCAAAAATAAAAAGTTTTTAACATTACAAAACACATATCATCTTGAATGAACATATTGGTATGGTATAAATAGTTAAATATGGTGTAAATGATTAAAATAAGATGTAAATGACAACAACAAAAATTTAGTACTTTAGGAATGTGTTGACTTACTGAATGGATAAGTTTCACATCATTGTTTATCTGCAAAATAATGCATTTAATGGTGATGTTTCACTTTATCAAGAATAATCTCGATGACAAACAACTCCTCTTCCTCTAAAATGGCCAAATATCCAAACTCAATAACTTTTTAAAAACCAACTGAAGTAAAGATGCAAATAAACATGATAATTAGTAGTTTGGAAGTAAATAATCTTAATTGCATTAAAAATGAGTGGAAGCTCAGGTTTGTTTAACCTTAAAAGATTCTCTTTCTATTTCAGTAAATAAAATAATAAACATCAGCATAAAATTAATAAATGTCAAACTAAAGACACACTGGTTTGCTTTCAAGATAAAATTTAATTTCTTCACTGCATATTCATTAAGGTCATTCTAAAAATGTCCCCTATCTTTAGAATACACTAATTATCAATTGAGCATAACACAGCAACAAGGACCAAAAATAGATTAAATTTCTCGATCGAATATTCACGCAAACTAAGGAATTAATAAAATTAATTGCATCACTAAACGCACTCTTACAATCTTTATTTTTTTAGTGTAGGAAGTATCAAAAAGTTAGGATGAAAAATCTTTGACCTGGGATATATTTTTTTATGAAAATCTAATTATGATATCAGACCATTAACACTAATTCAAAGTTTGTAGGAGGCGCAGAAAGAAAAGTTATTGAAGTATTTTCACTTAAGATCTTCACAAGAAACGGAAGATTTTAATAAGAAAGAAATTTTTAATTTTGAATTATTGGATATTTCTTACAGTTCCTAAAGATTTTTTAATTTGCCAGTTTATTAAAATTATAAAAATTTTTATATTTTATTCCCTTAACAGTAACAATCCTTTTTTATAATTTAAAAATGATATTAATAAAAGATGAATTCTATATTAAAAATATAAATTATTATTAGATTTATTAATAATTTACTTTGTCAAATATCAAAATAAATGATTTATAACAAATCAGTTATTTAAACTATTCATATCAAATCAACTTTTCACGATTCTTATATTTTGTTTATCCTTTCTATAGTATAAAAATGAAATTAATAAAGATTTATTAATATCATTCTTATTGTATAAAAAAAGATGTATAAAAAAGATGTATAAAAAATGTATTTGTATAAATATGTTTATGTATGTACGTTTATGTATAAAGATGTATTTGTATAAAACTGGTATTAATAAAGATTTATTAATAGTTTATTTTTCAAAAATCAAAAACAAATAATTTATAACATATCATTTACACTCAGGAGCCAAAACATTATGACCACCCCTACATTTTGCAATGAACTCACCTGGATGACGTGGAAGGCACGTGATCAGGTGGAAGTGGTATTTAACTGGTATTAAGTTGTGGAATTAATCCATGCCAAGGAGGGTTGAAGCTGTGTTGCGCGCCCAAAGGTGGGACCAACTCGTTATTGACAGGTGGTCATAATGTTTTTGGCTCTTGAGTGTAAATAGCTTTATTGATGTCAATGCAAATATAATTTTTTATACTTAGCATGATTCTTATATTTAGTTTGTCTTTTAATATATAAAGAGAAAGAGTTTGAATATATTTAATCTATCGATATTAATACTTATAATACATAAAATATATTTTAACAAAATGTTGATACAGTGAAAAAAAATGAATAAAATCTGCAAACTTCAAATAATTAACATTCTATATTGAAAAATCAGAAAATGAATTTAATTAATTTAATAAATAAAATATTTTTTATATGAAGTTGCTCAAAGTAATTTGTTGAATCTGAAATGATTTCTTGAACGTCCCGTTTTCCTATTAATGTCAAAAATAATAGATTATGCAATACTACGAAGTAATAGAGTACCTTTTTAACTTTCTACTAGCTTCCGATTTAAAAGTGAATAGGATCACGAAATACTCTCGTTAAAAATTATTATTTTTAAATTGCAGAAAAAATTGAATGGTGCTATGGATAGCTTTCAAATTATCTTCTTGAAAGGAAGTACAAATTTGTTACAAAATTATTCTTAAACCTCTTCCATAACCTTCTTAATTTATTATGTTAATGATTTATACATCTAGGGTCTGATTATACTTTTATATAAATATATATTTATGTATATAAAATAGTATATAGACTATAAAATATAAACTATACTGGCCTCCAAAAGGTTAAGGAACAATATGTTTTTGTAAGCTCACTATAAAAAAAAGGACAATAACAATGCAATTTATAGTTTTATTTCTTTCTAATGCAGCTGGCAAACACTTAGACAGCTTGGTCTTGGATGCCTTAAGGCAAGCGCTGCACAGACCTTACTCACTTTGCATTATCGCAGGGAGCGCGTGTAACTTGAAGATAAGCCACGGACGCGGAGTGACAATGCCCCTGCATCGCTCTACGATCATATTAGACCGTTACCTACGGTTTCAAGTGGATTCCGAACCACTACGAACATCCATGACACCGCCGGGACTCGAGCACGAAACCTGTGCTACCGAGCGCCAGCCACTCGGCCATTCAGGCCGCTGCAATTTATAGTTTATACAAATGATAAAAACGAAATTTATGCAAAAAACGATAGCTACCACTTTTTTTTATAGAAAAGAACAGATATATATGAGTGAGAGAAAAACTTTGTTGTTGTTCAGACTTTCGTAATTATGCGTGTAACTGCTTTGTTGATTTACAACTTTTGTTAGCAGATTCATTGAGAATATATGGGCAGTGGAAATGGGGTTGTACCAGGTTGATACTGCTAGGTGTCTTAATGGGCCTCATTGTGGTTCACCGTCTCTGGAATCAATATCAAACCGAAGCTTCTGTATCCAGAAGAGCACATGCTCCAGGTAGACCACGAGCTACAACACCTGCAGAAGACTTTTATAACTCTTTCGGCCCGAAAGGAGAAGCATTTTCTGTGCCGCTACTTGTTGCTGACACGCTGTAGTATCAAGGAAGAATATCCGCTAGTACGGTGCGAGGAGTCTTCACAATTCAGGTCTGCAAGGCGACCAGTTGTGCGTGTCCCCTAAACGGACGACAGAGAAGGGCGCCCTCTTATCCCGGATAAGAGAGAGCACGTTTCCTGGACCAGGACACTGATGGGCTCCTGTACTCTTACAGACGAGTCCCAGTTTCACACTAAAGAGAAATTCAGAACGACTGCTGTTCTGAGAGAACAAAACACCTGATACCATCAATCCAACACTGTTGAAAGACACTGTTACCGAGGTGGTGGAATAAGAGTTTGGGCAGGGGATCTCACTCGGTGGTCAAACTGACCTGGATGTAAGTTCCACGGAGGCATTGTGACTGTTTTGAGATATTGGGGGATGAGATCCTTTTTGACTATATGTTCGCCGTTATGCCGGTACAATTGGCAATTTTTTCATGCCACTGATGGAGGATAATGGAGATCTCACCGATCTGTAGTTGTTGTGGAATATCTTGGGGGTCTTGGTTTGGAGCGAATAGAATGGCGAGCTCGATCTCCAGACAAAAGGATCCGATAGAGCATATTTGGGACTACCTTGGTAGAGAGGTTGCTGCTTTGGGCTCCTCCAAGGTCTTTTAGGAGAGCTGGAACAAAGCACTCACGTGTCTGGTCTCGCTTCCCATTTCAGTAACCGACAACTTAAAATGATAGCATGGAAAGTTGATACGCCAATGTATAAAAGCTAGGGGGTGGACATGTCCATTATTTAAACTCCTTTTGTTGAGAGCTTCTATGATAATTTACAAAGTAAAACTGTGATTATTATTTTTTCCGATAATGAAATTTTTAATCAAGGTTGCTTTTTTCTTGTTGTAAATTATTTTTGGGTCCTTCTTATGTCAACTTCTATGTTGCAGTCAATACATAACTGTTTTCTGCACAAATCATCCAAGTTTGGTGTTTCTACATTCATTGATTTGCATTAGGCGCAATAAAACCGTTCTGTTCCTTAACTTTTTTAAGGCCAATATATATTATAAAACATACTATATTACAATATATACTATATTAAATATGGCATATATATTATACATTTAAAATCAGATTATTTATACAAAAATAATTTTTATTGCACAAAACTAATTTTGTGCAACAAAACTAAAAACGTTGTAAAACTATGTTTCCCCTTTTTGAGTTTTTTAAATGTGATGTGGAATCAAAAAAAAAATTTTTTTTTTCCTGAATTAATTCTTGTTGCCTTGTTATTTAGATTTGCTTCATATGAAATGGAGTGAATTGAGATAAGCACGGAGTTTTTCAAGTATCGGGGTTTTAAATATTTTTTAATTTCTCAATTACTAAATTAATATAACTTTTGTATTTCATTTTCTTAACCAGTAACAATACATTTTATAGCCTAAAATTTTTATTAATAAAGATTTATTAACAATTTATGGGTCTCAAAATCAAAATAAATAATGGTTCAACAGATATCATTTAATTAGATTATTCATACCGAGGCAAATTAACTTTTTATACTTATCATGATTCTTATAGTAGTTTGTCTTTTAATATACAAAGAAAAGTGTGATCTATCGATATTAATACTTGTAATGCGTAAAATATATTTCAACATAATGTTGATATAATGCAAAAATAATGATCAAAATCTGCAAACTTCAAAGAATTAATATTCTATATTAGAAAGCTGAAAATTAAATATAATAAATTAAAGATTTATTCTTTCATATGAAGTTGTTCCTCATGTAATTTGTTAAAACTAAAATGATTTCTTGAACTACCCGGCTTCCTATTAATGTCAAAATAATAGATTATGCAATACTACGAAATAATAGAGTAACTTTTAACTTTATGCCAGCTTCCGACTAAGAACTGAAAAGGGATCACGAAATATTCTCGTTAGAGATTATTATTTTAAATTACAGGAAAATTGAATGGTGTTATGTATAGCTTTCAAATTACATTCTTAAAAGGAAGTAAAATTTGTTACAAAATTATTTTTAAACTTCCATAACCTTTAATTCATTATGTTAATGATTTACACATTTAGGGTCAGATGGTCAGTTTTTGTGCAACAAAACTTAAAACTTTTACCAAAAACTTATGTTTCTCCTTCTGACATTTTTTAGTGTGATGTGGAATCTAAAAACATTTTATCTAAAAACATTCTAAACATCTAAAACATTTTATCTAAAAACATTCTAAATCATCTAAAACATGGAATCTCAGAACATTCTAAAATATGGAATCTAAAAACATTCTAAAACATGGAATCTAAGAACATTTTAAAGCATCTAAAAACATAGAATCTAAAAACCTTTTAGAGCTTTCATAACCTTCTTAATTGATTTAATGATTTACACGTTTAGGGTCAGGTGGAAGCCATTTTTCGTACAACAAAACTTTGCAAAACGTATATTTCTCCTTTTGCAATTTTTAGTGTGATGTGAAATCTAAACATTTTATCTAAAATCATGGAATCGAAAGCCTTTTTCTGAAAACATGGAATCTAAAACCGTTTATCTAAAAGCATGCAATCTAAAAACATTCTAAAACATCTAAAATATGGAATCTAAAAATATTCTAAAAACATGACATCTACAAAAATTTTGTACTTCCATAACTTCATAATTCATTATGTTAATGATTTACATATTTAAGGTCAAGTGGAAGCTATTTTTTGTGCAACAACACTTTGCAAAACGTTTCTTCTTTTGCCGTTTGTTAGTGTGATGGGGGAATCTAAAAACATTATTTTACATAATTAACTTTAGTAAACTTGTTATTTAGTCATATGAAATGGTGTGAAATGACATAAGCACGGAGTTTATTAAGTATCAAGTGAAAATTGATAAAAATAAAATGTATGATTAAATATTATATTACATGATATCTACAACACTTTTATTGATATCGTACATATTATTTTAATTCACGTCTGTTAATAATATGGATTGAAATTCCAGCTGAGTTTAACATAATATTTTCAACAATGTAATCCTAAATATAATAGAAGTAAAATTGAACAAGTACCTTCAAAAGATTATTTTAAAGGAAAGTATAATAATTTTCTTCTTTTAAGATGATTAAATATTTTACAGTTACTTTTGAGATAATTAAATATTTAACATTAAATATTTAACAATCAAATTAAATATTTAATAGTCAAACAGGCTTTCCAATAGCTGTAATTCTTTTCGAAAAAACATGCTTCCTTACAGATAACAGAAGTGAAATATTCTAAAAAACATTTCAAAAAGAAATTTTAAACATGACTTTATTCAACATTGTGACATTTTTGTTCGTTTTTTTTTTTTTCTTACACTCTCATCCTTTTCATAAACTCAAGTGAATCAAAAATTTCTCGTGTCAATACATTTCCTGTCAAACATGTGTACATTTTATATTTCTGTTAGAATTTTGTCTAAACATTGCAGCGCACTTGACGATATGGTGAAAGGTGGCATAACCTGTTTTAAATCCTACAATGGAGATTTAAATCTCGTGGTGTGAATTTTAACAGTTTTAAATTATTTGTCCATTTATAACTGTTATTAATTAAATACTTTTCCTTAAAATGAGCACATTTACGCAAACATATTCCATAAAAAATTAAAAATCTTAGTCATGCAAAATATAATATTTGTTACGGTCATTTTAAGACCGTAACCTTAAAGAGCAGTCTTTCACCTTAAAAGAGCAGTGTTTACCTTAAAACAGCAGAGTTTTAACTCCTCTGACGATATGGTGAAAGAGTTGCTGTTGTCTGTTTTAAACCCTTAAATCTTACAATTGTAATTTAAATAACGTGTGAGATGATTTTTAATAGTTTTTAAATATTTGTCCATTTTATAATTGACATCAATTAAGTACTTTTCCTTAAAATGAGTACATTTGCATCTTATTCCATAAATAAATTTAAAATCTCAGTCGATTCAATATATAATGTTCATTACGTCCATTTTAAAATGTTTCTTCTTTAAAAGAGCTAAGTTTAACTTAAAAGGGCAGAGTTTCAGTGCATCTGACGATATGGTGAAAGATTTCTTGAATTATCTGTTTTAAATTCTTAAATCGTACAATGGCGATTTAAATATCGTCGGATAAATTTTAACATTTTTTCATTATTTGTGCATTTATAATAGGCATCAATTAAATACTTTTCCTTAAAATGAGCCCATTTGCACAACGCTATTCCATAAGAAATTAAAAATCTTAGTCGATGTAAAATATAATATCCATTACGGCCATCTTAAAATGGCTGTCACCTTAAAAGAGCATACGAGTAAATTGCTAATCAGAAATAACACAATGATAAGGATAAAAAATTGATAAAATTAAGTAATCAAATATTTATATCGATCATAAATTAATAAAATTATTAGCATGCCTAATAACATACCTGCAAATTAGAGCTTTTATTGTAGCAAGTATTCAATAGTTAAGACGAAAAAATTGATCTGGGAAAATGTTTTTTTACTGAAATCTAATTATGATATCAAGCCAGTAGCACTAATTTAGGTTTTCTTATGTGATATGAAAAAGCTATTATATAATGATTGAGATATTTATTCTAGATATTATCTAGAAAAGGTGATTTTAACAAGAAATATTTTATTTTCTCGAAAGATTTTATTTTCTAGAAATTATTCACACGTTTTTTATTCATGTTCTTATATTAAATGGCTTTTTAATTTCCCAGTTATTAATATAATATGACTTTTAAGATATAATCTTCGTGTGGGTTGATTTTTGTTTATTGAACAAAATCTACTGCATTGGGTGTTCTTAATTTCAAATATTGGTAACAAGATATTGAGCAAAAAAAAAAATTCTCTTGGATTCAACCAAGAAAAAAATTCAATTTCTGAAAAATTTTCTTTCCAATTAAAATAAATTCTTTCTTTTTTCAATTCCTTCTATTAGCTCGCACTCTCCTTATATATGTCATTTTCAATCGTTCATAAAATACTTTTTATTCACCCACTGGAATTCAAATACTTTTTTTTTTAACTTGTAGTGGAGGACTCTTGATGTTAATACAGTTTTTTCAAATATTAATTCAGTAATTAAGTTTAATTAATTCATTTTAGCTTTTTTTTAGATTTAAGTGGCATATGTCTACCAATAGATGTCGCCAGATAACCTTTAAAAACTGAATGAAAATAATATATAAAGGACTTTCTGCAATAGAGTGAAAAAAAAAGTAGGAATTGACTTCCCAATTTTTTTTTTTTATATTACTTGTTTAGTTTTATATAAACAAGTTAAAATTCATAATCTAACTAGGTAAATTGTTTCAATGAATTTTTTTGTTCGTAAAATTAATGTATAGGTTTGCATTGTCATGCCCATAGAGGTACAAAAGAACTTGCTTAACCGAAAATAAATAAAATGGTTTTGTTTGGGTAACAAAATATTATCAATTAAAAAATACGTAACAATATTTTTATCTATAGTAACAATAATTAAAACGATATTTTTACTATAATTTTAGTAAAATTTATATGTAACAATATTTTTAATAAAGAGCGTTGTTATACTAAACTTAGTAATTATGTTATTATCTAAATTTAAAACATTATACAGGATCAATTTAAAAAAAATCAGTTAGAAAATAACAAAAAGTTCCTGAGATTTACAGCATTGAATTCAATAACTGAAAGTATTTGTATTTTTTTATTTCTTATCCTTACTTCTCAATAACACATCGCAGAAAATGAGAAACAAGAATAAAATAAATACTTTCTGATACTCTAACAAAAGTTATCTTTTAAAATCTGCAATCCGAAAAGACAAAAAGTACTATTTTATTCTTTTTTAATTTAGATAAAAAAAGTTGTTTTTTTTTTTTATTCTGGAGGCTTTACTAGTTTGCGGACTGAATTTTATCAAGGAAGCATAAAAAAAAAGAGAAAGAGAATAAAAAGAAGCTCAACGAAAGTGAATATTTCTCGAGGGAGCACTAGAGTTCCAAATGATGCCCCTTCCTGATAAAAACTCCAAAACGTAGGGTCCGCACTCGCACTGAAGTTGCGCCCCCATGCGTCGTTAATTTTATTGCCCTGATGGAGCTTAAGTATGGAATGAAAACAGTATAAAGTGAAATGGCACTGGCACTGCCAATCACACCCTAATCCTCACGACTTTCCTGTTTGCTTTTTTTCTTACGGTAGAAACTGTCGAAATTATTGCTTATACCAAAGGTTGTTTAGGTGGGTTTTTTTATGATTTAATCTAGTGACTAATTATCATTTTGAAGTGGTTTTAATAGTTGTGGGTTTGAGAACTTCGATCTCCGTGCTTAGGCTTTTTTTTTAATTATTTCTATTCTTTAATCGTGAGTATAGTGCTAATATTTTTAAATGCCTATTGTGTATATGTATTTAATGGTGTTTTTTCTTGCAAAATGTATCGTATGAACAGTTTGGTTACATAATGGGTGTTTATTGAACTTTTATTCCATACAACGTATAGAGCAATTACCTCCAAATTCTTCTTACAAGAATTTATTTATCAAATGCAGCCGGCGATACAGAGACAGTTAATCCTTATGTCATCAGCAAGGTCTGCACTGCTGTTACTCATTGAGCAATACCCAGGGTGCACGTGTATGACCCAGGGTTCACATGGGCGACATTATTCCCACAACTCTCTACGTTCCTATTAGACCGGGACCTACGGTTAGATGAAAAGTTTTTATTGTTTTAATGCTGGAGGGCTTTACTAGTTTTGCGGACTGAATTCTATCAAGGAAGCTTAAAAATAAAAAAGAGAAAAAAAAGGAGAAGCCCAACGAAAGTGAATATTTCTCGAGAGAGCACTAGAGTTCTATTTGATGACCAGTCCTGGTAAAAAATTCCAAAACGTAGGGTCCGCATTCGCACTGAAGTTGCACCCTCGTGTGCCGTTAATTTTTATTGCCTGATGGAGCATAAGTATGGAATGAAAACGGCATAAAGTGAAATGCCACTGCCACTGCCAATCACACCCAAATCCCACGACTCTCCTGTTTGCTTTTTTTCTTACGGTTGAAACTGTCGAAATTATTGCTCATACGAAGGGTTGTTCAGGAGATTGGAAATCTTTTTATGATTTAATCTAGTGACTAATTATCATTTTGAAGTGATTTTTTTATCGCTACTCGTGGATTTGAGAACTTCGATTTGAGCACTTATTCATTGCAACTATTTTTATTCTTTAATCATGAATGCTGTACCATTATTTTTAAATGCCTATTGTGTATATATGTATTTAACGGAGTTTTTGTAAAAATTACGGCCTGGTGGCCAATTGGCTAGTCCTCTAGTCTTTGGTACGACACAGAGACTTAAAGTTCGAAACATGGTGGGGTATGGATGTTTGTGAGTTTTTCAGAATCCACGTGAAAAGTAGGTTCGGTTCTAATTAATCTAAAGTTTGCGTAAAATGACCATAGAGTGAAAACCGAACCAATCTTGTGAAATGAATCGTATCAACAGTTTGATTACATAATGTGTGTTTACTGAATTTTTATTACTTACAACATGTAAAAAGAGTTACTCCTAAAATTCTTACTCGAAAATTCTTCCATTCTTTTTGCAATGCAGCTGGCAATACAGAGACAGTTAATCTTTATGCGATAAGCAAGGGCTGCACTGTTTTTACTCATTGAGCACTACCTAGGGGACCCGTGTGGCTTTAAGACATACTACGAACGTGAGTGACACTATACCCACAACACTCTACACTCCTATTAGACCGGAAGCTACGGGTTAAAGAAGATTCCAAACCAATACAAACATCCATGGCACAGCCAGGACACG
This sequence comes from Caerostris extrusa, assembly GCA_021605095.1. Taxonomy (NCBI): domain Eukaryota; kingdom Metazoa; phylum Arthropoda; class Arachnida; order Araneae; family Araneidae; genus Caerostris; species Caerostris extrusa. The sequence continues at coordinate 46,743 of BPLR01002243.1, forward strand.
AAACCGAAACCTGTGGTACCGAGCGTCAGAGCGCTAGCCACTCGGCCATTCAGGCCCTAAATAAAAATAATCCAAGCTGTTTTTTAAAATTCGTGTAATGTAAATAAAAATCTATGTACAGCATTGTTGGATTAAACTGGCTTTGTATTTATTCCATTAACTAAATTTAAAACATTACATCTATTTAAAAAAATAAGAGATTTTTTTGAGATTTGTAGCATTGGAATTCAATAACAGAAAGACGTTGTATTTTCGACAAATCTTTATTTTGAGTAACACATCGCACAAAAATAAAAAATAAAAAACAAGAATAAAATAAATATTTTCTTGATACACTAACAAAAGTTATCTTTTAAAATTTGCAATCTATTACTATTTTATCCTTTTTTAATTTAGATAAAAAAGTTGTTGTTTTTTAATGCTGGAGGTTTTAATAGTTTGCGGACTGAATTTTATCAAGGAAGCATAAAAATAAGAAGAACAGAAAAAAAGCCCAACGAAAGTGAATATTTCTCGTGGGAGCACTGGAGTTCCATTTGATGACCACTCCCGTTAAAAACTTCAGAACGTTGGGTCCCCACTTGCACTGAAGTTGCGCCCTCATGCGTCGTTAATTTTATTGACCTGATGGAGCTTGAAGTGTGGAATGTAAACGGCATAAAAGTGAAATGCCACTGGCACTGCCAATCACACCTAATCCTCGCGACTTTATTGTTTCCTTTTTTTTCTTACGGTTGAAATTGTCGAAATTATTGCTCATACGAAAGGTTGTTTAGGTGATTGGAAACCTTTTTTTTATTATTTAATCTAGTGGCTAATTATCATTTTGAAGTGTTTTTTTTTTTATAGCTATTCATGGATTTGAGAACTCGATGTCTTCATTGACTTATTTGAAGCACTTATTTTAATTCTTTTACCATGAATGCAGTACTATTTATTTTTAAATGCCTATTGTGTGTTTGTATTTAATGACGTTTTGTGTAAAATGTATCGTATCAACAGTTTGATTACGTAATGGGTGTTTACTGAACTTTATTCCATACAACGTATAGAGCAATTATCCCAAAATTCTTCTTAGAAGAATTTATTTTTCTAATGCAGCTGGCAATACAGAGACAGCTATATTTATGCCATAAGCAAGGGCTGCACCGCTGGCACTCATTTAGCACTACCCAAAGGGGCATGTAGCTTGAAGATCTTCTGCGGATGCTCAATGCTCTACGATACTATTAGACCTATGAACCTACTGTTTATGGAAGATCCCGAACCACTATAAACATCCTTGGCTCCAGCGGGTGTGGAACCCGATTTACCAAACAACAGAGCGCTGGTAACCCGCCAATTCAGGCCCCTGAATGAAACAATAATCCAAGATGTTTTTAAAATTCATGTGTATTGTAAATAAAAATCTGTGTACAGCATTGTTATATTAAACTGGCTTTGTATTTATGTTAGCATCTAAATTTAAAACATTACATCAATTTAAAAATATCAATTAAAAAGTAATAAATTTTTTTTGTGATTGCTAGCATTGGAATTTAATGACTGAAAGTATTTGTCTTTTTGACAAATGCTTATTTCTCAGTAACACTAAATAGAATAAATATTATCTGATACACTAACAAAAAGTTAACTTTTAAAATCTGCAATCCAAAAAAAAATCACTATTTTATCCTTTTTAATTTAGATAAAAGTTGTTGTTGGTTTTTTTAATGCTGGAGGCTTTACTAGTTTGCGGACTGAATTTCATCAAGGAAGCATAAAAATAAAAAAGAGAGAGAAAAAAAAAGAGAAGCCCAACGAAAGTGAATATTTCTCGAGGGAGCACTGAGTTCCATTTGATCACCCATTCCGATAAAAACTCCAAAACGTAGTGTCCGCACCGCACTGCACTAAAGTTGCGCCCCCATGCGTCGTTAATTTTATTGCCCTGATGGAGCTTAAGTATGGAATGAAAACGGCATGAAGTGAAATGGCACTGGCACTGCCAATCACACCCTAATCCTCACGACTTTCCTATTTGCTTTTTTTTTCTTACGGTTGAAACTGACGAAATTATTGCTCATAGGAAAGGTTGTTAAGGTGATTGGAAATCTTTTTTTATGATTTAATTTAGCGATTAATTATCATTTTGAAGTGGTTTTTTATAGCTATTTGTGGATTTAGAAATTCTGATCTCCGCATTTATTCATTGCAATTATTTTTAATCTTTAATCATGAATGCAGTACTATTATTTTTAAATACCCTATTGTGTATATATGTATTTAACGGAGTTTTTTGTAAAATGTACGGCCTGGTGGCCAATTGGCTAGTCCTCTAGTCTTTGGTACGACACAGAGACATGGTGGGGTATGGATGTTTGTGAGTTTTCGGAATCCACGTAAAAAAGTAGGTTCGGTTCTAATTAATCTAAAGTTTGCATAAAATTACCATAGAGTGAAAAACCGAACCTATCTTGTGAAATATATCGTATCAACAGTTTGATTACATAATGGGTGTTTACTGAATTTTTATTACTTACAACATGTAAAGCAGTTACTCCTAAAATTCTTACACGAAAATTCTTCCATTCTTTTTGTAATGCAGCTGGCAATACAGAGACAGTTAATCTTTATGCGGTAAGCAAGGATGCACTGTTTTTACTCATTGAGCACTACCTAGGGGACACGTGTGGCTTTAAGACATGCTACGAACGCGAGTGACACTATATCCACAATACGCCTATTAGACCGGGAGCTACGGGTTAAAGAAGATTCCAAACCAATACAAACATCCATGGCACAGCCAGGACACGAAACCGAAATCTGTGGTACCGAGCGTCAGAGCTCCAGCCACCGGCCATTCAGGCTCAAATAAAACAATAATCCAAGAGGTTTTTAAAATTCATGTGTAAATAAAAATCTGTGTACAGCATTGTTAGATTAAACTGGCTTTGTATTTATGCTAGTATCTAAATTTAAAACATTACATCCATTTAAAAGTAATAATTTTTTTTTTTTTGACATTTGTAGCATTGAATTCAATAACTGAAAGTCGTTGTATTTTCGATAAATCTTTATTTTGAGTAACACATCGCACCTAAATAAAAAATAAAAAAACAAGAATAAAATAAATATTTCTGATACATCAACAAAGTTATCTTTTAAAATCTGGCAATCCAAAACAAAATTTACTATTTTATCCTTTTTTAATTTAGATAAAAGTTTTTTTATTTTTATTTTTAATGCTGGAGGGGTTTACTATGTTGCGAACTGAATTTTATCATGAAGCATAAAAATAAAAAGAAAGCGAGAGAGAAAAAGAGAAGTCCAACGAAAGTGAATATTTCTCGAGGGAGCACTAGAGTTCTATTTGATGACATATCCAGATAAAAACTCCAGAACGTAGGGTCCTCACTGCACTGAAGTTGCGCGGTGTTTACCGAATTTTTTATTCCATACAACATAATAAGCAGTTATTTCTGAAATACACTTTAACTATTCGTGAGATAAAATTGTAGAGGATGATGTTCCCGATGCAAAAAAAAACTGTTCTTCAGATATAATACATAAACACAGATATAATTTATGAATGTTACTTCAATAATTTCTACAATCTTGTACCAAATCTAGTATCAATCTTACTACAATCTTGCTTGCTTGCATATTCTGACTGCATTCTATCGAACCACCATAACCTTGCCGCTATTAGGGCGACGACTTTATATCTGGTATGAACTTTCTATGAACTTTCCACTCTGATATCAACTATTACATTTTTACTGTAAAGAGGCTGGCCCTATACTGTCGACCGCAACAATTCACAGAGAAATCATTATGTACGTATAACACACGCTAGAAGGGGTTTCAAGCGAAGTAGGTGCGAGTGTAAAATAACTTATGCCCTCACACGAAGCTGTGGATTTCTATGCTGATTCAACGATTAAAAATCTGTTTGTTTAAACCGTTGGGCAGGCGGTTCAATTCGTTAGAGATTATTGTTTATATATTTTCAAACATTTTTTCCCATTAGGCAGAAATAGGTACGTATTAGAATAGGTTCCATATGGGACAAAAAATTTATTTACTGCAATCTTGTCCTTCACCTCATTTCCTGTTACTCTTGCATGGTTCGATTGTCCAATAAAATTAAATATCAAAATAATAAAATAATAAAAAAGTAAAAATGGGGGTGACCTTAGAGTATTTTTTTGCAAGCTTCGATATGACACGAAATTCAATACAATGGCACACATCGTCATTAGATTTAAGGGTAAAATAAAGGTGCAAAAACGAAGATACTGAGTGAACTAGAAATATACTTTTATCGTTTGCTGCATCCAAATCTGAGAGGTAGCAACATACAAAAGTAGTAGTTTCGTTCTGTACGTACTTCAGCGTATTTTCTTCTGATAAATCGGAAGAGGCGAAAACATCCCGCAGAAAGTTGTGTTTATTCACAAAGGAATTTCAAAAATAAATAATGCAGTGCTGAGAGAAGAGAGTTTTGGACTTCACACTACGACACATTTAACAAACAAGCATTATCAGATTTCAAATGTTGACATAACTGCGACTTTGTTTGGATACATATTCTTTGACATTTTTCTTTTATTTTTGGATCCATCTGTATTTTAAAAGATTTAGACGGATTTTTTTAAAATGGTGTATACCTAATTCAGTACTATAGTTACTGTATAGTTTTTAGTACATATATATAGAAAGGAAAGTCAGATATCGTTTTTAAATAACGTACTTTGTGTTTTATTTTTTAAATGTTTCTCTAAATAATAATTGTTATTTAGGGAAGAATTTTAACAGTACTTGTTAATGCCAAAAAGCGGATTTAACTACTGCAATATTTCAAAACCTATTCTTTTGGTAAAAAGTCTAAAATCCAATTATTTAAAGTTGTGTCTTTACACTAATTGTGATACATTATCTCATTAGAGGGTTATCGTGATTGAAATTTCTCATATATGTTTATAATGTTGATGTATGTAAGTGTTTGAAATACGAAAGCAAAATGAATAAATTTACTGTATGAAATATCACAATAAATACAAATACCTGATGGAACTTCTAGCTTGATTGCTCGATGCAATATGGTCTGGTATTCTAAGTATGTTGATAATCTCCAGATTCCTTTAATTCTTCATTGATAAATATCCAGTTTAAATCGCGTTACCTATTTATGACCTACGTGATCAAAATTGCAATGTAAGGTCATTCGTCAAATATTAAATCAATGACAAATCAGAGATCTGGAGCCATGGAAGAGCTCTAATATTGATGAGACAGTCCTGCGGTATTCATGTTGTGAAAAAACATTAACCATCTCCAAGTTTAGAGGCAACACGTATGCTGAAAGATGTACAAATCATGTATTCAAGATTATCTTTTGATGCCCACGTAGAGACGTTAGTGTAACATGCAATAGTAACCTGAATGGACATGACACGGTGCTTCAAATAGTATATCACAAAGAAATATTTACTTCGAGATTTATAATAATAATATGTTTGTTATCCAAGTCAACTGATTCACGATTCGTCCCCTGAAGATGGCCTGCTTACAAAATATTGCTAAATCTTTGTGTGAAATAAAGCACCACTCAAATGGGTGATGTGTTGAGCCTGTCAAAGTCAGTGCATATAAGCGTCCTGATAGCAAATGGTTGTCTCGGGTACTTTCCAATACAGTATAAAAAGCAGACACAATTAAACTTGCGCCACCATTGGGCGGATATCGAATAATGATTTGATCACTTTGGCAGGGAAGATCCCTCAGTTAATCTTGTTTCTGACCTGAGTTATGGACACTTAACTCAATTAACTTAGTCCATTGAACAGAATATCTATTTAGAGTATTGTTAGAATTATTATGGGCCGACCATACAGGCTCTATTAATCCATCTAAATCTTTCTCTCCATACTACAACTGCTGGTTATTTGCTTCTACGGTGGGCTAAGGTTACTTCAGGATTAAACTGTCCCTTCTGAAATGGATACATCGCATACAGAGTACACCAGGACACATATTTATAAGGATGTGAAGGGAATGGCTTCTATTGATATAATGTAATGTGCAAATCACACCGAAAATTTAATTACGCAAATTTCATTTTTCGTATGTGCGCTTGATTCAAACTTTCATGCCTGTGGAATGCTTCTATTTTTCTTTGTGTAAGGAGTATATTTTTCTGCTGAGATTTTATAAGATTTTTTTAAAATGTGATGTTATACACGCTACACAAATATTATACTTCTATTTTCCGATAGATATATATTAATTTTAAAGGGAATTCAATGCATGAATCAACTATAATCAGCAAATTCTTTGAATCTGTTGGACATTTCGTTATTTTTCTGAATAAGAAAAATCTCAGGTCAGATCTCGCGATAAGGTCGAACCATTTGTGTTCATTCCACGGATTAAGGCAATAAAAATAAGCCGAGAGTTCTTCTATTACGCCTCTATTGGGAAATGGATAATATGAATTTCCATTTCCCATTCCCTTACTTCAGGGCCAGGTTGGCTCCAAATTGCTGTGGTGAAGATAGGATACACCTGTAGATATACACACACACTTAGACACAAACTCCACTTAGAGTTGTAGGCAAATGGTCTCTGATATATGTACTAGGTATTTGGGAACAATATATGTAAATGTTAAATTTAATGTATTTTTTGTTAAAAATAAATAAAACATAAATTATATTCAGTCTCAGAATTCCTTACCCTGAACGTAGATTTTCTTATTGCAATTTTATACAGGTTTTAGAAAACTACTATAATCAGATACTTGTTAAATGTTCATGAATAAGTAACGTTAAATATCACATAATATCATGCTAAATTATCTCAAGATTCAGACTAATAAATTAATGTGATGCAATTCCCTTTTTTTTTTTTTCACGTGAATTTCGAACCGTGGCAGAATTTAACATTAAAATTCTCTCCGAACTGCATAGATAAATGGACCTAATTAAAGTCAAACTGTTTGATTTCAACGGAATAGAATAAATAGTTGGAATTCTTTCCTGCAAATTCAATTAAGCACATTAACTTTAATTTGTATAGAATGCTTTTATTGATGCCCTGTGTGTTATCTTCTTAGAATATTGTACGAGCTATTTAATTTGATTTAGTAAAAAAAAAAAAACAAGAACAACTAAGTGAGTAAATTAATTTGTATAATTAAGAAGTCAAAATAAACTAAAAGATAATTAATTAATTATGATGTTATCACTTCACTGAATGTAACATTGGCATATTAGTAGCAATTTTAAGTGTCGTAAATAAATTTCTCTTATTTAATGAATACTATTATTGAAATAACAATAAATCAACAATGATCTTCAAAGTATTAAGCTTTCTTTTATTGCTACTTCAAATATTTGTGACCATTATCAGATATAAAGGAGAGAACAAAAAAGCATTTTTCTTTCTCTTTTTACGTGGAAAAAAATTGCTTTTTTATTGTTGATAAAAATATCGCCAAAACCATAAGCAGCAAATCAATATGGTAAGATTAGAATTGTTCTAAACTTACAAGGTTGAGTTTCCAAGCTGTGTGAAAGATCCATTGTGAATGTGTAAAGAAAATAAAAAAATGAGCGATTATACTGTATATTATACTGGTAATATTTAAAAAACAATTTGTTTTTCCAAAGAAATTATGAAAGTTACATGAATTTTCGGTTTTATTTATCTCTCTACGGTAATCTTGTGAACACTTTGAGCTAAGTAGACCGGGACATACAGTCTAAAGTGGATTCCGAACCACTCTTCCATGCCACCGCCAGGATTCGGACCTGAAAGCCTGCTGTACCAAAGTCCAGATCACTCAACCATTTGGTCACAAGGCCGCACTTGAAACTATAGATCTTGCTGCTTTACAACGAATAATAATAGCAATTTAATTCAGGAAAATATTAAAAATATTCATTTAGAAGCTAGGGAAAATTGATACATATTTAAATAATTCAAAAAACATGTTTTGGTTGTTTTCAGGCATTATATTATTTTTAATAATTTAATGGGAAATTCGATATTAGTGGTTACTCAAGGAACAATTAAGATACATGCAAATAAAATTAATTTTTTCTTATTCTTTTTATGCCCATAGTGCATGCTGAGGCAAGATATGGACTCCCAATGCTGTAAAATCATTCTACATATGAATATATCTCCATATTGCTGTAAATTACATTACAGATTGCTATAAATCCATACTACACATTTCTTTAAAAAACTAACTATATATAAATGATTTTTCTTAATAAGATATGTAACATAAAAAGTTGGAAAACCAGCAGTTTTCTTTTTTTATGATGTTGGGGGAAAAAATGTTTCCCATGAACATTCGAATACTATGAAATCACTAATAAATAACAGAAAGATTAAAAATATTTTTAATGATCTTATGACAAAGTTTTTAAACAAAGAGAGAAGCAAGAGTAAAAAAAATTATATTATGTTGATAACAATTATATTTCATCAAGAATTAACAATTATCGAAAAATAGTATAATAATTTTAAAAAAGTGCAATATTTTTGAATTTCAAATTGAATTTGCGAATTGTTCAAAGTAGAAGTTAATTTATTTCCCAGTTTGTGCACATTTCTGAGGGTATGGAAAAACCCTCCTCTGACAAACTAATTAATCAATTATTAAAAAATTTATCCTGCAGAAATTATAGTTGTAAAAAAATAGCAAATTCATAAACCTTCCGCTTCATATCATATAGAAAAGCATGCAAAATAAGAGTGAAGAAAAATGAAAATAATTTATCTTTTATTTTCTCATTAATGAGAACAAACTAAAAAATTCTTTTCATTTTTATTGAGCACTTTTAATCCATCAAACACATAAAAAGAAACACAGATTTTGTAATGATTCTGCACCTTAACTACAAAATGCATCAGTAAAGCAAATGTACTGAAATGTTCATTTATGGCGATTACTAAAAGCGGAAAGAAAGATATGGTGGAGCCCTAATCATCTTTTACATTCTTTTCTTTAATTAATGGACAAAACGATGGTCAATCATGGACATTTTTCTGTGTAGATAACACAAAAATCAGTTCGAATAGCCGATTAAAAAACGACTTAATAAAAGGAATTTTTTTTAAAACTTATTGATTATTCAACGCTTCAGCCAAAGTGCTCAGCTTTGGTCAACGAATTTCGTTTAAAGCGTGCAATTTTCCGCCTAATTGTCTTGTTTCCACTTCCCACGGGACAACATCAATTTATTTAAGTGTTCCCGGAGGATCTCAACTTCAGAATATGTCTACCTAATTAAGAACGTAATGAAGCTTATGGTTTCTGCATATTTATAAGTGCAGGGAAAATGAGAAATGGGCACGGAATGTGAGACCTGTGTCTATCAGCGGTTATTTTTCTCTATCCATCAAGATAGACATTTCTCTAGTAATGTTTTTAGATAGAAATTTTTTTGTAAATAGCAACCCGGATATTTTTACACACTTTAAGCATATTAGAACGATAACTACAGTTTAACGTGGATTCCGAGCGACTCACAAACATCTATGCCACCTTCAGGATTCGAATCTGAAGCCTGTGGTACCAAAAATATGAAGGACTATTATTTTTTTATAATAATTAAAAATGAACATAACAGAAATTTACACTAAATTAGAGTAAAGCCTGAATTGAAATTATGCCGAGTCAGACTTCTCAAGCACATCATTCCCAAACTGTAAAGAGGCTACTCAGCTATAGGCACAGTGATGCAGTGTGTGGTGTAGTAGTAGTAGTAGTAGTAGTAGTAGTAGTAGTAGTAGTATAATTGAAATTATGTATTATGAAAATATTTCGACTTAAATCATTCTTATACAATCTGGTAAAATATTAAAAAATCTTAAATGTTTAAAACACACATCAGATGCGTATGTGACATGCTAATAATCTCTTTTATTCGATACTCATTTTTGACTCATAATAGTGATTTTTGAATTACCTTTGAGCTAATTATTACGTGAGAGAGACTTACAGTGTAACGTGGGATTCCGAACAACTCACAAAATATCCATGCACACAGCCAGGATTTTAACCTGAGGAACTGAAGCCTGTTTTACCAAAGGCCAGAGCACTAGCCAATTGGTCGTCAGGCCGCAAAGTCTACCAAGCAACATTTTTTATAAAAGTTTACTTTTACATTTCATCTTTAATTTTAACTTACTCTAAGCACCACTCAAAGGAAAATAAAGGGATGAGCTACGTGAACGAAGGAATCATCTCAATTATGTCAAACAAGAAAACTAGATTTCAAACTGCAAATTTTAGGACTTGAAGACAATCGTCTACTAAGTCTTTACTAATTTGGTTTATTTGTCGCTCTACTGGCATTTTATGCACACTTTTGATCTAGTTACCTACGATAATTAAGTTAATTAGATTTGAGCTAATAATTATTTGAGTAGAACATACAGTTTCACTTGGATTCCGAACCCCTCACAAACATCCATGTTATCGCTAAGATTCAAACCTATAGCGCCAGAGGCCAGAATGCTAGCCAATTGGCCATCTGGCCGCGAAGTCTTACTAAGAAACACTTTTGTTAATGTTTACCATGCACTCCATCTTTAATTTGAACTTTTACTCTAAGCACCACTCAAAGGAACTCCTTAAGGAAAACAGAGGGACAAGCGAAGTGAACGAAGGAATAATCTCAATTATTCAAACAATTTTAAATTTCACCTTCAATCGTCGAGAGCTAATCAGCCTCATGTACAACTTGAAAATTGAGTTGTAGAGATCTTTATTTTTAAAAAGCAGGATCCAGATTATGAGACATTCAATCTGCTGAAATTACTACGGTAGCCTTAATACTTCTTACGGAAATTAATTTTCGAAAGTATATCATGTATTTCATTTATAATTAGGTTATTCTAAAAACCACTCTAGAGGGAAAGTCTTTAAAGAATATAAAGAGACGAGCTAAAGTAGGCCAAGGAGTAATCTTAACTATGTCAAATAGTTTTAAATTTCTCCTTTAAACGTCTACATCTAATCAGTCCATTAAATATAACTATCTCATGTCTTAAAAGTAAGAGGTAGTGATCCTTTTCTAACGGCTGGTTCCAGATTATTAAGTATTTACAACTCAAATTATTGCACTGACCTAAATACTTTTTAACAAAACTTTTTTCGATAAACATATGATAAAATTCACCTTTAATCTGAAACTTTATGATGAAAGCCACTAAAAGAAACTTCCCTTAGGAAAATAAGGAAAATCAAGGGCAGAAAGCAATCGTTCTTCAGTTAGATAAGATGTTATTAACTCATGTCTCAAAGATGAGCAGTAGTGATATTTTTTAACAGCTGAGTCGAGATTATTAAGCTTTAATACAGCTGAAATCAATACATTTTTTCGAAAGTATACCTTACATTTTATCATTAATCTGAATATTATAAATATATTTTTTAAAAGAAAACTCTCAGTATATTCCCTACCTTCGAATTTACCATGTCAACCGTCTAATGGTTTGTCTTCGTCTGCCGGATATTTAATCAAGTTGTCATTCTTTGGAAACTAAACTCCTTCCTACAAGGCTGTTTCCTGCTATTAGAAATTTCTTCAGTTATTCTCCAAAACTAACTTTAATAAAACGTCAACTTAAATATTCTAATAAATATTTTTTATAAACATTTTATTTAATATATTATAAATAAATATTTCTATATGCTGGAAGAATGATTTCCATTAGTTATTTTTTTCTGTAATTTTTCGGAGTCTGATGTTTATGATTAATGATATAGAGATGGAAACTAAATCTGTCAGTGTCACCACAGATTTTATTTCGAATTTGTCAAATTAAATCCTGCTTTTATATATTTATAATGGATTATGTGTCTGAATATATCCTTTTGAAGTTAATGTTAAATTTTTTGAATTGTGTTTTCTAATAATATGAGTAATTTTATATTTTCATTTATAATTGTCAAATATGAGTTAAAAATACATTCATCTTAATCTCACTATACACATATAGACGATGAAAAAATAAATGTAAATTAATAGCATGAAATAATTTATTATATGAGAACAGAATTATGTTGCAGTGCTTCGCAATGAGCAATAATGTATAGAACGATCTTTTTCATGATTACTTTGATGAATGTTATCAGTATACAGCAAAATGTCCTTTGAACAAAATTTAAGGAATAAGTTGTTGTATTACCTCACATTTAATTTAATAATAATTTTTATCATGCCGAAGACGTTAAGTTTTTTTGTTTTCGAAGTTCTGCCAACTTCAACAATTTGATATACTTCTTTTCAATACCCCATCCCACAAAATACACCGAGACATGCATTACAGAAAAAAACAATAATTTATGCTAGTGGGGATAAAAATAAAGAACGATATATAAATATTATGACATCGCTTAGTCTATGAAGTATAGCATAACAAATGACATTTTATAAAGTGAGAAAGAATGGGTGAAAAGAAGCTACGTAAATATATACTGAATATGATATATTATGTATGGTGCAAGAACATTCCACATGCTAAGGCAGTATAAGTCCCATGATGGATATTGCTAAAAGCAAGGCTAGTACGTGCCACATGCAGGACAAAGCCTATAAGATATTGCGAAGTGCAAGTATATGGCTATTTGATGACTTTTAGTCTTTGTGCATCTCCATAATTGCCTCCCCTATGCATCTAGTAGTGTAATATGCCCAGTGATTGATTGCAAAGCATTCCAATATTGCTGGCCATACATGCTACATGCACATTGCATGCGCTTTTTACACCACACCACTTGTATGTACCACCTGTCATTGTACCTCGAGCTGAGTTGCCCATTTACAGTTTGGAATAGATGTGGGTGGATCTGACTGGACTCTATGACGCTCTGCAGTCATATGAAACCAGGACGAACGGTTTAAAGTGGATTTCGAACCACTGCAAATACAGGACACCATCGAGATTCGGGAATTCGAAACCTGTGGCGTCCAGCGCCTGAGTTGGCCCATAGCTATCAGGCTCCCAGTCATATTAAGTTAGCATGATTCTCACAGTGCTGTTTTGATTAAAGTCTCACCATTTCCAGCTAAGAAGACGATTCAGAACCCCTTTAAACATCCATAATACCGCCGGGACTCTAACCCGAGACCTATACCATCAGACCATAAAATGGTTAATATACACTTTCATTATTCTGAAAATTAGAAAAATTCAAATATAGTTCGATCATTACCAATTATTTGTATTATGATTTTTATTTCACATCATTAAAATTTTGTTTATCAAACATTTAAAATCCTAATGTTAGCATATATATTAAGTGTACTCAAATAAGCGTATATATTAAGTGTTCTGTTTTGCTTCATGTCCTATTTTTATCCTAAATTTAGTTTTAGTTAGCTGAAACTACGTTGGCGTTATATAGAATAGGACTCATCCAGCTTTTCTACTTGGTAATTTTACTTCAACAACATAAATATTTACGCGCCATTGGAGTAGAGGTAAATATAAGAACGCTAATTAAAAGTATTTTTCTAAGCTTCGACAAAGCATTGACAGTAAATGAAAAACAAAATGTATGCGAAAACTATCTTTGAATTTTTAAACTCCATTTTCCCAAGAAATAGATAAAACTTTACTTAATGAACGGCGGCATATTTACTTTCTACATAAAGGCCTGGATAAATAGAAGCATAGAATAACAACTTTATTTTAAATCATATTCAGTGGATTTTGATGAAAGGATAAAGCATGGAATGTAACACAGCTCTGAAAGCAACTAAAAATGTAAGCAGTTAAAATGAGGAAAATATTTTATTCAACATTTTGTAATTTATTGCAAACCGAGGATAACGTTTTGTCAATAACGCAGTTTAATTCCTATCTGTGTACTCTTATGTTTTCCTAGTACCAATTTCATCCCTGCTAATTATCGAAGGTAGTCATTAGTGCCAACAAATGTTTGTTTAAACTAATAACCGTATATCTTTCAGAAACAGTGGGCATAATGTTTTTTTCAAAAATTAACCAAGGTTCAAGTTTCATGTGTGCCGACATGAAAAATATTTCCTCAACGTTCATTATATGCGATATTCTGTTTTTGCTATGGGTCTGAATGGCCGAGTGGCTGGCGCTCGGTACTACGAGTTTCGTTTCGAGTCGAGGTGTCATGAATATTTGTGGCAGTTTGGAAATTCACTTCAAGCCTTAGGTTCCAGTCCTTATAGGATCGTGAGGCGTTGCAGGGCATTACTCCGTGTCCGTGGCTTATCTTCAAGTTGCGTACTGGGTAATGCAAAGTGAGTAACATCTGTGCAGCGCTTGCCTTAAGGCATCCAGACCAAGCTATCACAAGTGTTTGCCCGGCTGCATTAGAGGCAAAAAAATATTATGCTATGAACAATATTAGGGTATTGTTTTGGGGAGAGGGGTTTTTTTTTTTAAATTTTTTGCTTCTCTGATAATTTGTTCTATGCCCTTGATCAGGTTTTGAGTTCCGTGATCACTTACAATGTTCTATACTTTTTATTAAGGCTTTTATGGATAGTATTTTTAATTTTTCATGAGCTAATTATATACTTAAATAGTGTAAAGTTGTTTTAGAGATCATTTGCTAAAAAACAAAAAGACCATTTTTAATTCAAAGTGTAAGTGAGATTTTTGGAGAAAAATTGCTTGCAGTTAAAAATTTTTTTTTAATATTTTGTTTTGTTCTTACATTGAATTCTATATTGTGTAAGAAACCTGCACAGAGAGGGTTTAGTGATATGAAGGTTTAGGATTATTCAAAAATAATAAAAAGTTTTCGGGTAAAAGAACATTTTAAATTACATAAGTTAGAAATGAATATACGTCATTCTTTTTGTGACAAAATGTCTGTCATATTCATTATACATATACAGTATTGTTTATTTTTGTAATTGTTAATTTTGTGGATGTTATTTTATATATTTATATAAATTAAAATTGTTTTTTTAGTACTGATAGTTTTAAATGATTATATTTGTTTCTAACCGGGGATATACATAAATTAAGAACATAGTTGTAGTAAATGTTATAATTTACCGTTAAAGAAGTTCGAATAGTACACTATTAAATGAAATAACATTGTGATGTATTTGAACAAAAAGATCCATGTGTTAGAATTCCAAAATTAAAATTTAATTAAAATTTATTTATTTAAATTTAATTTAAAAAATTAAATTAAATTTTTAAAATAAAAAAAAGATAAATCTTAAATATCGAAATAAAAAAAATTAGAATTTTAAATATCAAAATTAAAAAATTAAAATTAAATTTTATATATAAAGTAAAAAAAAATTATGAATCAAACGAAAAGAATTAAATTTTAAAAAATTAAGATTAAAAAATATAATAACTTTTTTTAAAAATTGAATTATATTAAACTTTAAAAACAAATTAAAAACAAATTTTTTTTTTTTTTTTAAATTCACAGATAATTTAATTTTTAATTTTGATATTTAAATTTCATTTAACACTATTTTTTATGCTACATACAATTAATAGAATGTATCTGTAAATCATATCCTTTAAATATGTAACATAAAGAATTTTAAGACAAAAATTCGAATACTTAGGGATTTTTTTTCACACATTTTTTATTTTTAATAGAATCTTATACAATACATTAGTATCAAAACTGCCCCAGCGAACATCCCCCAGCTTGTTCTATTTTTTAGTTCTAGGAAAAACCATATTTTAAAACATATTTAACTATACTGCCAAGTATTCAGACAGAGGGTTTGTAAAAAAAATTATTTTCAAAAAACAGTGAGTTGTAAATTAAACTTCATAATAATAATAATAAATAAATAATAATAATGATAATAATAATGTTTAATTAATGAAACAGAATGATACATGGATTATTTATAAAAATTATGATTATTATGATATATTATCTTTTATATATTATATTCAAAATAATATGATAGACCAGAACTCTTGGCTTTAATTTGCTTTTGTTGTAAAGAGAAGCTCTGAAGTATTATTTATTTAATAAACATTCTGATATATTATTTAAGCGTGAATAAGTAATGTAAAAATTAAATTGAACACACATTTTTAATAAAGTGAATATTTTTATTTGAATTTTTAAATAAATTATTATTGTTTTTGTGAGTATTGTTACTGAATATTAAGCTTTCTTTGAAAAAAAATGTTTTCACTAAAGAACGAATTTTGATAAGAAAGCTGCCAGGTAAAGCTGCATTTTGATAATTTATTTAATCATCTGTAAAAAAAAATATTTGCTTTCTTACGGCTAAGAGCACGCGAACTTAATTTTTAAAATACACAGAGTATGAAATTCAATTACTAGCTGAAGGAAGAATGTATTATTCTTTTTTAATCTTCTATTCTGATTGTTTTATACGTTTAAAGTAAAGTCAAATACTCTCTCTTGAAACACAGAGAGAAAATATAGCACTTTTTAAAAAAGAAAATGCACTTATCAAAATCATTTTATTTCTTTATTTCATTTTTCGTTTTTATAGCGAAATATTTAATTTCATATGACAGAGCCTTCTTGAATGGTTGTTTTGTTTGCTCTCTATGATTTATTTTTTAAAATCAGAAATTTCTTTTGTAATTTTTTTTCAAAAGGTATAAAATAATGGTACTTGTGTAATATAATGAGACGTAATTGATGATTTAACTTGTCTTTTAATTGATTAATTAAGAATTATCTTTTGTTTAATTCATTTTACCTGTTAACCTATAAGATAAGAAAAAAGTTATTGTGTGTGCTACATATAAGAAAATTATTATTAAAAATGAATTGACTATAACAATAAACGAAGCAATAGGAAAACTTTATTTGGATTAAATTTCAACCAATCGAAAACTCAATTTAATATTTCATTCTTCAAAACATGCATATATATACAGATACTCATGCACACGGACAAACTTATAGAATTAAATACAGGAATACAGACAACACACTAACAGATATGTAAATAAAGTTATACACATACATATAGTTACAGAAATACACATACAGAACATGCATACATACACATACAGAAAAGCAGGTAAATATAGTGCATATGCATTCATACTTACAGACATAAATCAAGCAGCTATACACACATACTAAAAATACAGTCAATGATACACACATGCATATAATAAAGACACGTAGATACTTACAGAAATACATATAGAAAGTCAGTTAAAGACAAATAAATAATGCATAAAGAGTCACATATAGAAAGGCAGTCAAATATATACAAATACATGAAGACGACATACTTACAGAAGCACATATAGAAAGGCAGTCAAAGATACATAAATACACATGTATGAAGACACGTACGTGCGTACAGAAACACATTATGAAAAATGTCAATGATACATACAGATGCATGAAGTCGCGTACATACTTACAGAAGTACACATAGAAAGGTAGCCAAACATACATAAATAGACATACTTATAGACATCTACATAGAGAAACGCATATAGAAAGGGGCAGTCAAAGATACGTAAATAAACATGCATGAAGACACGTACATGCGTACAGAATCACATATAGAAAAGCAGTCCAAAAATACATAAATGCACATGCATGAAACGTAGATTCCATTTCCAGCTGGACCCATAGAAATAATAGAATAATAGAAATAATTTCCAGTAATACATATAGAAATGCAGTCATGACACATACAGATAAATGAAGACATGTACATACTACAGAAGCATATAGAAAGGCAGTCAAAGATACATAAATACACATGCATGAAGACACGTACATGCTTACAGAAACACATATAGAAATAAAAAGGATACATACAGATGCATGGAAGTCATGTACATACTTACAGAAACACACATAGAAAGGTAGCCAACATACATAAATAGACATACTTAAAGACATTTACATACAGAAACGCATATAGAAAGGCAGTCAAAGATACGTAAATAAACATGCATGAAGACACGTACATGCGTACAGAAACACTATAGAAACGCAGCCAAAGATACATAAATACACACGCATGAAGATACGTAAATACTTGCAGAAAAACATGCAGATCGATAACCAGACATAAAATCATAAGAAAGATCTGTAATTGAATTCATCATTCGAAATAATCAAATTTCGAATCAAATATTCATAATTTCTCGAAATATTAAATAACGTATAATATTCCTTTTTTATTCAAAAATATGGAAAAAACAGATATGTTTTATATTCCTTCAAATCTTGGGAACTGGTCAAAGTTTTGAAAACACAGAAAAAAAAGAAAATAATGAAATATTCCTTCCGGAATGGACAGAGAGGAAAGAGCTGTAAATATATCATAACTGAGTAAAATTTGCGTTACCTTAATCTAGCATTTGCACGCTATCTGGGACCGCATCTGAATTTCCGGGTTGCGTGCTCGCCTTCACAAATATTTTTCTCTCCGCTTTTGCATGCTATGATGCAAAGGTAATCAATCATGAAAATGGACTCTTATGTGTATTCTTCATCATTACTTCGAAATACTTTCCCCAAAATGTAGGGCAAATTGTAGGATTTCTTTCGAAATTCTATGGAGATATGCTTTCCAATCACTTTTTTGTTAATCATGGAGATGTGCGATTGCTGAAAGGGAAACTTGTAATTAAAGCAGTTCATTAATTCATCATCAACTTTTTGAAGAACTTGATGCATATGTGAAACAAATTACCATGTATATGGAAAACTATGTAGTATTTAAACTAATAAGAAGTTTTTCAACGCGATGCGTAACTTTCCAAGTTTTTTTCTCTGATTCAACCAATATTTAAAATACTTTAAATGCATTACGCTATGCAAATATATAGTGGATGTGATAATATTGGGTATGGTGCAGAACATTCCACATGCTGGGCAGTTTAAGTCTCATGATGGATATTGCTAAAAAACTGGCCACTACATGCCACATGCTGGGTAAAGCCTATAAGATATTTGAAATACAAGTATATCAATTTGGAGACTTTTGGTCTTTATAAATCTCCCTTATTTACCTCATCTATACATCTAATAGATGTAGTATGCCAAGTATGGTGCAAAGCATTCCACATGCTAGGCAATGTATGCCTCATGGACATTGAATGGGCCAGTTAGTACTGCACAGTATATGTCGCATGATCATGGCATACGCCAGTTAGTACTGGGCAATGCATGCCACATGCTGGTGAATTCATATAAGATATTGGGAAGTACAAGTATAGCTACATGGAAAGATTTTCAGTCATTATACATCTTCCTTAATAACGTCATCTAGTGTATGTAGAACATCAAGTAATGTGTAGTTCATTTCACATGTTGAGCATTATATGCCATATGGAGGACATTGCATGCTACATGCTGAACAATATATGAAACAGTGGCTTATTTTATTGTGGGATTTAGTATATCTTTTAAACAATGATGCATTTACCAACGCTGAATTTTGTTCAATTCCACTCTGTCAGAGATAGACGGATGTTAAACAATGATGCAGGAGTTTTAAAGAACATCGAAAATGTCCGACTTTCTAAAATGTTTTAATTACATTTTACTTCATAAGACTTTAGTAAATCTACAAACTATAATTTAAACATAAATAAAATACCAAAATAAAGGTTTCCATATAATTCAAGAATTCTACAAAGTTTAATTCCTCATTTATGCAGCATAATTTTGCATTGAAAAAAATTATAAATATTTTGATAAATATGAAACTATCATTCGATATTCTAAGGAAATATTCTACTTAGTTTGCATTTATATATCGATAACATAATTTGTTTGAGATCAGAATTAATCTCAGTCAGCATCCTAATAACTTCAAATAAACCTTGTGTTTGACAAATTCTGATGCTAATTAAGTGTAATTGTAATAAAATGGAATATGAAACTTAATTAATTGTTACTTGTCATTGAAAATAGATTTTAGTAATTCGCATCTAAACAGAAATTTTAATTACCAACTGTATTTGATTTCCTTGCGTGATTGTTATTAGTGCATCTAATCTTGCTTCACCTTCGGAAAATGAACATTCTAAAAGATGAAATTCGCAGTTAATTTCAGGATGTATTTTAAATTAATTTTCGATCAGGCGGAATGCAATGCGTGCGGATTTCTTTAATCGAAAATAACATTCATTTAAGGAAAAATCTAGAAATTTATCATTCATTTATTGGCATAATTATGAAAAATACTTGTTTCTAATATCACGTAAATGATATTTAATTATTAAATACTGTTCTTGAATATTTACTTCCATTGTAAAATTATGTTCAATGTAAATTTTATAAATGCCCCATAAAAAATAACATTTTAAATTTTTGATAATATTTTAATAGGTTTTTTTAACTTAAGTTTGATAACATATTTGTTGCTCAGCTCTTCGGTTATTCCTCTGCGGCTTGATGACCAATTGGCTAGTGCTTTTGGTTCGAATCCTGGTGGTGGTGGTTCGAATTCTGGTATCTTCTGGCTTCAGGTTCGAATCCTGGTGGTGGCGTGGATGTTTGTGAGGGGTTCGCAATCCAGTTTAATTCGAGTAATAATTTAATTTTCCAGGCCTCGGTTTCATATAACCGTATAGCGTTACAGAGACAAATCAGATTTCTCATTTACATCATTTTCAAACTTTAAAGCGGCAACTCAGTTCTAGATACAATAATGTGGTGTGGGGGTGGGGTAGTAGTACTGGTGGTTTTGAATCCACTTTAAACTGCGTTTCTGGTCTAATTAGCGCAAAGTGTGCACAAAATGACCGTAGAGAGACAAACCCAACCTCCGTTTTTCCCATACTCACCTGAAGTGATATATGGATCAACGAGACAGCAATATTTATTAATAAAGAATGAAATATTTTGTTGGGAGTAATAGAATGGGCGTATACAATGCAATTAGTATTTCAGGTGTTAATGCTTTCTTTTGATGATTAAATGTTCATTTTTTTTTTTTCTATAAAGTTTAATAATTAGATGATTGCCCATCTGGCCTGTGGGATGTGTAATACATTTCTGTATGACTGAATGTTAATACTGTTAAGAAGGATTTTTAGGTGCCATGATTCTGTGCGGGAACAAGTAGTTGCATAGTGGAATGGTTCTCCAATTTCACCACAAGAGCAGAAACCATGTACTATCGAGAGAATGTTGAATCTTTTGAAGTAAGTTGGAATGACCCATGACCACTTGTAAATACTATTTCTTTCTCGATATAATTCTGTGGCTTTTTTTTCAGAGTTTAGAATGATTTCGAAAAAATTTTCGCCCTGTGTTGCTTTGATTCCAATCCAGTTGCCAATGCTCTAAAATTTAATTATTTAGCACTTAATTTAGGGAGAATGTCCAATATACCACATGTACTATAATCCAATATATATTAGTGACAATATACCTTCAATATACTCAGTCTTTTAGTGTAACATAGTCTATCAGTGTGTATTGAAGTCATGTTATAACTAATGTATATTGGAATTTATATGGCATATTACTTATACATTAACCTTCCTTTTTAAACTATTTATATTGGTCGTAGAAGAAAATTGAAGATATCATTGGACTCAGAGCATTAGGATTTATAACAATTGCTCTTAAAATCCTCCATTCCAACTCCTTAATTCAATGGAGAGATTTAAGGAGGGAAACAATGGGGGCAGGTGGAATCTCTAAATTGCAGATTCCAATAGTCCAATTATAGCCTACGGATTTACGTAGGCCGTAATCTATGTATGTGCCAGATTTTAAAGATATAGGCTGAAAATTATGAATATGTATAAAAAAGAACAAAACATAAACGATATCAAATTTATTTCTAATTACGATAATAGAACACACGACATCTAATAGATATCATGTGTACACCAACCGCTATTATCTAGAATTTATTTGCTATGCATTTACACTTTAGCATATGATAGGGGATATCTTTCAGATGTCTTCTACTTGGCCCATATTGTTCAAAGTGAGAAAACACTAGATTTGCAAAGAAGAAAGTAAAGCCCATACTCTTTTCTCCAAACAATACCTTCTCATAGTGGATTGCCACAGCAAATGATGTCGTGTATAGAGATAGAATTGTAATAATTAAATTATTTCATAAATAGTAATTATTTCATAGTAGTCTTACTTGAGCGTAGTCTTACTTGAGCGTAGTCTTACGTAGGCCGTAATCTATGTATGTACCAAATTTTAAAGATCTAGGCTGAAAATTATGACTATGTATAAATAAAAACAAAAAAAAGATTTTCAAATTTATATATTAGATAGCTTGTGTACATTCACTGATATTGTTTGGAATTTAATACATTTGCACTTTAGAATATGTTGGGGAATGTCTTTTAGATGTCTTCTACTTGACACATATTGTTCAAAGTGAGATAAATCTTAAAAATATTAATTGATATTCTATATTAACAAAAAAAAAAAGTAAAGCACTTATTATCTTTCTCTGAAATCATAAATTCTCAAAGTGGATTGCCACAGCATATGATGTCGTGTATAGAGATAGAATTGCAATAATTAAATAGTAATAATCTTGCATCTTACAATTCCTTACTTGAGCACTAAAATTGAGAAACCCTGCTGTATAGAAAATAATTAATAGAAATAAATATGGACAAAATTTCTGTAACGAATGGTACAGTTTCCACTAAAATTTCCAAAATTTGTAATGATGAATTCAGCATATTATTTCTAGATCTAAGAATAGCTCTGATATGAAATTTATAGGAGAAAAAGGACTTATATTTTTGAAATTGCATCTACACTAACATATACACATTTTGAGCGCTACTAATTTAATAAAATTGGTTTGTGCAATTTGGATGGGAATAGAAATACAGGCAATATCGTGTATAAATTGTCAGGGAATTATTCTCATCATGAAGTTTGTTTTTGTCATGCATAAAATTCACAGCCTCTAGAGACACGACAAGCGATTCGTCCATAAGTGGAAATAAGAGGATTTGTTTTTCGAGTTAGAAATGTAACACCTGGAGACACAAGAACATTTGGAGGAATGATTTAATTGGAAAGTGATGTAAGTTGGTGCAATAGTTACTACGCTTGCGATATTTGGCGGTAGAAGAATCATGGTTTGTTGTTCTTTGGAACACAGACAAGAAAAGAAGGCATCTTAATGGTGATGATTTTTCCGGAAAGAAAGGTAACCATAGAGTGCTGGATTCGGATATTACACAGATATTTCTCAGGCATTGATGAAACGAGAATAATTGATGTCTATGGAAATGCATTTTTACTCACCGCATAAATTATTCACTATATGATCCTATAAATAAATACTCGTAGCCATTAAACTGTTTCCATGCGATGCCATCAAATACTGTGCTCCGTGCGGGCATCAAACTTATTAATTTTATAAAAGTCCGATACTTATGGCATTCATCTATTTTCAAAACTACAAATTTATGAATGCCAACAACCATAACTTTTTGCTAAGTGAAAAAGTGCAGTAATACACAAAAATATAATATTTAAGCATATCAAATACAGTTTAAATATATTATTTTTTTACTTGTTTAAAGCTAAGATTGTTATATTTTTAACCTTTATTTTTGGAAGGTTAAGTTGGCGAGGGCCTGATGGCCAAATAACTAGTGATCTGGCGCTCAGCACCACACGTTTTGGGTTCAAGTCCCGGCAATGCCCTGGATATTTTAGTGGTTAGAATTCACTTTAAACGCTAACGCTCTACAGTCGTAGAAGACCGAGGAATTACAATTTAAAGTGATTCCACACCACTACAAGCATCCATGGCATCGCCAGCATTCGAACCCGAAACCTGTGGCACCGAAAGTCAGAGGGCTAGTCATTTGGCTATCAGAGCCAAAGAACAAACATCTACCATCCATAAAATCTAAAAATCTGGCAATTCTACAGAATTTCGAAGAAATTGTGCATAAAGAATCAGATTTATTACAATTACATACCCTGAAACATATTAAATGTTCAGAATAATTAAGAAAAGTTATTTTTTCAAATAAAATACAATTGATAAAAGTGCAATGAACAGAACTAGTAGGTTCTAATCCAGTAGTGGTCTGCACTGCAACCGCTACTTTCTGAAGTGAGAAGGCTCGATGACGACTATGGCAACTTGTAAAAGTATCAACAACAAGTCATTCTGGTAAAATTTCCCTGAATATTCTTGCACATAACATGCGCAATCAAACAGTTACACTTGAAATCCTTCTACCTTAACTCCCTGTCTATGCACCTGTGCAATTTGCATGGCATAAGAAAAATACGAAATCTGTCATGTAAAAAAAATTACAAAAGTATTTCACACAAGTTGAAAAAATAATTCATGTAAATAAATGGGAAATTTTGTTTGATAAATTACAACAACAATATTCATTAATTCATTTTATTATTTAATATGAATTAATAGATTTTCATCACTGACACGTCACACGTCGTCATCAGTGACAACTTTTGCTTTTAATTAATTACAATTGGAAAATCATCTTTATGAGCCGAAATGCTTCAAAATAGTGCCTGAGATATGATTAAACATTCATTATGATATGAGAATTTCAAAAATAGTGAAGCTCTAAAAAATAAGTTCGAGAACAAGTTATTATTTAAAACAGATTAGTCTCCAGCGAACAACACAAAGAAACAACATGAAAACTTTTGAAATGTCTGGTTTTCCAAATATAAAACGGTTTAGTGCACCAATATCCTCAAAATAGTGTCTAAAAGAATTATTTCATGTTTATAAAAGTTAATTAAACCATCCCTTAACAGACTTTCCCTTCTGAATTTTGTAGTGCTTCTTGTATTATTTGAACGACTGATTTTCATAAAATTCTAGAGTTATTAAGTTTTTTATATTGCTACCACTATTGAATTTGAAAGTTCTTGTGGGATTCTGCATTTCAGGGTTCCGAGTTACATTTTTCAACCCTAGCTGCTCATTTTGTTTGTTAGTTTTGGTTTGGTTTGTCACTCTACGGTCATCTTGTGTACAAGTGGACTGAACAAACTAGTACCTACAGTTAGTTCTGAACCACTAAGAAACGACCATACCGCCAGGATTTGAACTTGAAGCGGGTGGTACCAAATGCCAGAGCGTTAGGCAGTTGGCCATCAAGCCATTGGCCATCAAATAAACAACCGTAAAATGCAGAACTCACGTTCTTGTAGTATTCTGATTGATTTTTCATAAATTTCATGGGTTATTAAATATTGATGTACTCCCATGTGTATTAGTAGGTTCATACGTGATGAATTTAAATTCGTGAACGGATTTCAATTTTTTATATATTATTCTTTGTGTCCTTTTTACCCTTTTTTCCTTTGATGTATTTAATTAAAGATTTTCAAATGAAAATATACGTTTGCATAGTTAATAATATTATTTGAATGTAACATTTTTTGCATAAAAGAGGAAAATATTTCATTATAACAATTAATCAGTTGCAATTTCTTTATCATTTTTCACTGTCATTTCGTACAACTTTCTAGAAAGTTTCAAACAAATAATACAGCCCATTCATTATAACTTATAATTAAATCGATGAAAATCTTAAAAATATTCCTATATTGCTGGAGAACTGGGTCGCTCGAAGATATTTTAAAAACTGTAAACAGTTACGGAGACATTTTAATTTTTTAACAGTTTACATTTTTGCATAAAAGACGTAAAAATGTCTATTAATATTTATCAGCTGCAAGTGTAGATTTTTAATCACTTTACAACATTATATTAATTATTCTCAGTTCACTCTTTAAATAATTTTTCAAAAAATAATGCAGGACATTTTTACTTTTTCTCGTTATTAAATCAATGAAATCCTCCAAATATTCTATATTGCTGGAAACCATCAAAGCCCCATATGTTATAAAGCGGTAAACAAATTACACTTTAATTTTCCTATGATATCAGCTTACGATTAACTCCCCCCATAGTTATTTTAAAAATTAATAAATTTAAGAATGTTCAAAATTTTAGTCAACAATATGGATAATTATAGTCACTTAGAGATGCACTCATCTTACTAGACCTATGAAATCGAGATTATTTCAGCGGTTTTAATTCTTTAATTACTTAGTTTCTTAAAGCTGTAACAGTAAATTATCCGAGAATATTTTTCCGAGATGTGAAATTAAGAATAATAATTGTTAAAATTAAATTATGTGGAACCCCTAATCAAATGTAAGGAAATAATAAATATTTCAGCATTCATTTCAACTCATCATAAAATCTGTATTGATATTCTGTATTGCTGGAAAACTAAGCCCCATTTGGTATAAAGAGTAAGAAGGTTATATTTTAATTTCCTATGATATCAGCTTACGATTTACTCCCCATAGTTATTTTTAAAAATTATTAAATGAAGAATGTTCAAAGTTTTAGTCAACATTGTAGATAATTGAAATTCAAAGATACTTACTGGACGTCTAAAATCTAGATTATTTCAACGATTCTTAATTCTTTAATTATTTAGTTTCATAAGCTGTAACAGCAAGATATCAGGAATTTTTCCCGAGATATCATATTAAGGATAATAATTGTTGAAATTAAATTATGTGGAATTCGGCAAACGAACATCAATACATCTTCCATTAAATGACTAAGGCATTCCAATTAAACCGACGGCATCGAATTGCAGTCATACACAAGAATAAATAAATTGGAACCCATCAGAAAAAAAAATCTCGTGTGACTTTCTTTATCTTGTGTTTTAAATGAAACCTTGAATTATGAAGTGGAACACGTTAATGATGAAATAATGCCTTCCCAAATAATCACGCTGCCCATTATACATCCCAAGTTAAATGCCACTGAGCAAAATACCGTGAAATTTAATGATCTACGCTTGGTGAATAATAACCATAACTCACTTTTGATAATGATTTGCCTTTTTCTGTTCTTTTTTCATCTTTTTCATAAGGCCAAGATTAAGGATGAAAATAAGTTATTTGGGTCATAGAATTTTGACAGCAACAGAGCCTCTTGAAGGATCATGCATAATCTGAGCCTCTAAAAGAATTCTTTCATTTTTCCAAAAAGCTAAGTTTTTTTTTTGAAACAGAATTATTTTGCTTGTTCAATTAATATATTATGAAAATTAGCAGTTGTAAAAAAGGTAACATATATTATTATTATTATTATTATTTTAATTTTAAAGTTATTTTTTAAATAATTTGAACATATTATTTACACTTATTTTTTCAAATTAAAAGAAAATAAAAAATGAATACTTTAGCAATTTTTAAAGAAGTAGTTTATGTTTCTTTAGAAATAAAGAAAAAAATGTTTTATCTTACACACACACACTCACTTATATATATATATACACTCAAGAGCCAAAACATTATGACCCCCTACTACATTTTACAATGAACTCGCCTGGATGACGTGGAAAGCATGTGATCAGGTGGAAGTGGTATTTAACTGGTATTAAGTGGTGGTATTAATCCATGCCAAAGCGGGTTGAAGCTGTGTTGCGCGCCAAAGGTGGGCCAAGTCGTTATTGACAGGTGGTCATAATGTTTTGGCTCTTGAAACAGGGTACATATAAATTATTTAGGGTCAAGTACTAATAGAAATACTAGTTTGAATGATAGTTCTTCGTGTTGTCAACCGACTAACAAGACTTTTCGCCTACGCTGTTTTAAAATGTTCGAAGGAAGGAATGTCAAGGCTGTTTTAAAAGAGAAGTCACACAATATATATATATATATATACGATTGCGCTGCAGATTTTACGCAATCAAAACAATTTTAAAAATTAAATTAAAATCGCAATTAAAAAAATTCTGAAGAAGATTAATAAAAAAGAAAAAAAGTAAATAAATTAGAGACTGAGAATGGAAGAAGGGCATGAGCACTTGTGTATTTAAATTTATTTTTAAGGAAGAAGTTTTTGCATACATATTTTGGACCTGAGCAGCGCGCATGCTCATAGGAAACATTATTACAGATACGCATTCCTTGAGCATGCGCACTAGGGAGAAAAAGCTAACGGACGTCCAAAACACGGTATGTGAAAACTTTCTAATAGAATCAATAAATTAATTAATACGGAATATGATTTTTATAGACACAGCATTTTTATCCGTAAAGCCAAAATTGCAGCATACAGTTGTAACAAAGACGGAAATTTGATGAATACCATAAATGCAAAAATTGAAATTTAAGACCAAAGGCAAAGTTAAATTAAATAATAAAATGCTTATACGAGCTCTAAAAATTACCCAGTTACCAAATTTTAATAATTGATGTTGCAACTATATATTTTCCAAAAAAATTGAACGAAATAATTAATAAATCAGAGTTCATTTAAGTTTAGGTATTGACGTACTCATTTTTATACGACCAAAAACACGAATTTAAAACAGTTAATCGTCATACTAAAAGCCAAATTCCTGGTTTTTACCCATAAAAAAATTTGTATTGTTTTGGCGGGGTTTTATGTACCATTGATCATTTCGCTGAAATATGATAATTTTTAAAAACAATTTCTTTTATGAGTTTATTTTAAATTTATTTCACGAAATTTTTTTTTAATTTTTGCGTGAGCTTATTTCATATATACTATTTATTTAAAAAAAATCAGTTATTAAGTAATTTAGTAGAAAAATTAGTTCAAGAAAAAAATTAAAAAAGTATGTTATCTGCTGGACTTGTATTTAGGTACGCCCATAAAATTTATAATTTAATGAAAGAATAAAACGATGACAACAGTTAAAAAAATGAAGAATTATAAACGATTTTCTTTTCTCAAAAATCTCATTTTCACTTTGAAATAAATATTTTTACACCAGGTAATCATTTGAACATATTTTTACATTAATATTTAATCTAAATTAATTTTTTATAAATTAATTAGTAATTAATTGTTACTTTGTAAATGAAGTGTAGTATGTATAAAAACGCCCGTGAAAGAAATTAAGAAAAAGATTGTGGAAGAAATGTAAACAAAATTGAAAGTGATCAAGGAGATGAATAAACCCATCTCCTTAAACAATGCCCTTATATTTCATGGATAATAATTATTGCAAATTTTTTATAACACCTAATTAACAAAATTACAGTTTATTTATCTGCTTCTAATGAAATACAAAACCTAAATGTTGATATGGTAAAAATATCATAGAAACATATTTATTATTTTTTTAACTTTGCTTTCAGAAAGTCAAAATTTACCTTCCAGTAGAAACAAAACTACAGATTCTGTTCAAATACTCCTCGCACACAAACAACAGCGAAGTAAAAAAATTATCATTTATCTTCAAGAACTTTTCGAATAAATAATAGCTTCCGCCTTCTGGCTATTAGCCAATCTACAAAAACAGACTCGCATTCGTTATTGATCAGAATGTTCGAATGTATTCTTAGCAAATTACAATCATTCTTTTTTTTTCTTCTTGTCTGTCTGTCTACTGTAAGATGTGGGATTAAAAAAAGTAGGAATCAATTTTTTTCTTTTTTTTTTATTCTGAATAAAATATTCTTCGTAAATACAAAGTGTCTGATTACAGCTACAACTAACTTTATTCCTTTTGCTTTTTAAAATATTAGATTATCATATTGAAAGGAATAATCCTACGAAAAAAAAAAATATAGTTTTCTCTCCAGCGTGAAATCCAATAACAATATTAAATTTTTTCAGTGGAAAAATTCAGTTGCATATTACAATTTTTGTTGTTTTTTTTCTTCGTTATGTATTATAGATATATAAAAAAAGGCTAATGAAAGTTTCAAGTATAAACAGAGTTGTTTTTAAAAAATAAAATATAAATTTCTTTTAGAGAAATATAAAAAAAAGCTCCATTTACATTTACTGGAGGAAAGTTAAAAACCACTGCGAATTGAATCGAATAATTGAAAAACGAAAATATATCATGAAAATGCAATTGTTTATAATCCTTTCTTATATTTTAAAACAAATATTAACTTTTGAAAATAATATGATTATCGGGAACCAAAATTCCAATAATATAACTAAAATAAAAAAAATCAATATTAACATTAAACATTTTTTTTTTTTCTTGTCTAACTCAGCTAGGGCAATAGAGACAGATTATCCTTGATGGCATACGCGAATGCTGTACTGCTGTTACTCATTTAGCACTAAGTTCTGCTAACATGACTTTTCATACGACAGTTACTGCTCATTTATGAATTTGTTCATTAAATTATACGAATTTCAAACTGAGTAAAAATTTTACGTTTCAATCATTTTTGTCATAACGAGAATTCCTGAATGTGATAAGTTGGTATCTTTCGTTGGTAAGAACCATAGCAGTACATGCATAGATTTCCATGAAATTGCTTCTTTTCGAGAAGATAATTTTTCTCATCAGGAGATATTCGCGATATATTTAGAACTAGTAGTATAATATGAAACTATTCTAGAAATGAGCTTTACGTTGAACACAGAGAATTTCAAGCTATAATAAACCTACTTGAAATCTAACCCATACTAAATCATACAAAATTTGGTCTAATAGGAGATCCAACCTTTCGTCGGTATGATCCACAGCATAGTGCATGCATAGTCTTTACTGAAATTTCCTCTTCCCGGGAAGATAATTTTTTTCCATCAGGAGATATTTGCGATACATCTAGAACTATTAGTGATAATCTGAAACTATTCTAGAAATGGTCTTGTATACTTTTACAGATCACAAAGACAAAATTACTAAAAGACCTAACTTACACTCAACTTTACTGCTCTAACAGAAGTCGTCCAACCTTTTTAACATGACTCACACCATAGTACATGCATATTTTTCTGAAAACTGGAACCTCCTACCTCTCCAAAAATAATTTTTTTCTCCATCAGGAGATATTCTTGAAATATTTTGAATTGTTAGTGTTAATCATAACCTTTACTTGGAATCATCGTGATACATTAAGCGAAACTAAGACTATGTTGGAAAAAAAAATCACTACTTAAAAGTCTAACCTCTACTAAAGTATATTGGTCTGATAGAAGTCATCCAATCTTTTTTGCATGTAGACCCACAGCATAGCATTTGCATAGTGTCCCTGTTAACAGGAACTTCATTCCTTTCTAGAAGGTAATTCATTTTTTTATCTGGAGGGTTTCGCAAAAGATCTGGATTTATTAGTGGTAATCTGAAACTATTCTGGAAATAGAAGTAAATATATTACATTATGCAGAACACAAAGAACTTTCATGGAAAACAAAAACCTACATAAAATATTCACTCTGTACTAAACCATCTATATATGTGTAAACAGATAGAACAAAATCGATTAGTTCATGGCTGATCTACTTTAATATAATTTGGAACAGAATCAAAATTACACATTTGTGTAATACATTGATATCAAAATGATGTTTAATCAAATACAAAAAGAAATTATTATATTAGGTGGTTAATATTGAATTAGGATATGATAAAAAAACTCTGGGATCAGGCCGTCATTTCTTATAACACCCATATAAAAAATTAGCAAAATTTTTACTGAAGCATCTCTAACTGGAGCAGTTAGGAGAGAAATATGAAGGCAATCTAGACTTCTCAAATGGTTTTCTTTCAGTATGAAATGAACGGATAATGAGAAGGTTAAAGACAGGCTCAGCGTCCCATTATTTATCCAATTAACAATTATAAAATTCTTGGATTGTCATGGATAATTTTGAATGGCAATCTATTGAATTAGTCAAACTAAAAGAAGATAAAAAGAAATCTCTCTGCACGTACTAATTTTTCTATAAAGAAAATGACAATTTAAAATTATCTGCATAATCATCTCTTTCTTTAAGAAATAAAATGTACTATTCTGTAAATCATTTTGTAAGAATATCTAATGAAAGAATCTTTTCATTGCAATTAATAAATCATTAAGTGTCAAACAAAAAACAAACATTCGAAACCATTTGTTATGAGCTATCATTTCAGATATGACTATAGCAGAAACGAAATAAATGAGTAGATAACGTTTTTCTTTTTAAGATGTATGTTTGGCCTGATATTTTGTTTGATATAAGATAGCGTATAATTTTGAAAATGCAAATATGTTTCTTTTTTTATTTTCTTTATTAAATTCACAGATATTTTGAAAAACAAAATTTGAGGTTGTTTTTTTTTAATCTGTTTCTTTAGAAAAATAATTTTTATGGCGAATATTTTTGCCATTCAACAGCTTTAAAAACAGCTTTAAAAAAAATACTGCAACTCATATTCTAGAATAAGTATAAAATTGTTTTTATTACATACTTAAATTTGAAAACAGAACTAGTAGCCTATTTGATTAAATTCTTCTTTCCTGCGCTGTTCTAAGTTTGAAAGCGAAAACACTTTTCGGTACTGAAAAGCAGTCAGTACTAAAAAAATAAATAATTGAAAAATATAATGGTATTGAAGTTTATAAAAAAAAATATGCAAGAGGAAAAATATTCGAGATTAATTCATCATAATCTTTTTATTAAGTGTGTGTTTTTATTAATTGTTTTATTTTATAAAGTGTGTGCGAAAATTTTTATTTTTGCAGTTTCCCTAGTTTTCGAAAATTTTATTTTAAATAGATTATAATTTTCAGAATAATAAAAGATAATCCTAAGTGATTTTTGTGTTACAGAAAAAACATTTAAATGTCTTTTTTATGAATATATTTTATGATAAATTTAAAAAATCATATAAAAATTAAAAGATACATTTTTTTTCTTTGCAAAAATATACATACATTTTTAAAAAATATTTATAGGTAAAAATATTCGATAATAATACATTATAATCTTTTATAGTGATAAAGTGTGTGTTTTTTCAACTTTTTGTGTACGAAAAATTGTATTTTAAATATGTTTTAAATTTCAGAACATTAAATGAAAAGTAAGTCTAAGAAGTGATTTTTGTTTAAAAACATAATAAGAGTATTAGAAGAATACTCTTTCCTATACTTTTTATTTTAGTACAGAAAATATTTTAAATGTCTTTTAAAGGGTAAAATACATTAAAAAATCTTCTTACGATAAGTATTTTAATTATACTGATTTAATTATATCTTCTATACGATAAGTATTTAATTATACTGATTTCCCGTCTGGTAAGGAAAACTCTTTAATTTATTTTTTATATTTAATTAATATTGGTTTAGGTCTAGAATAAAGTTTTTGTATACCTTTACTATAATTTAGCACAGATAATAACATTTATTTTAAACAATTTATAGAAAAATATATATAATGAATATCATTTTATAATAAATTTAAAAATTATAAAAAAAATTAAAAGGTACATTTTTTTTTTTTTTTTGCAAAAATTTGTACCTTTAATTATAAGCAGGGATTTTTTAAATTTTAATTTAAAATTTTAATTAACTTAAAACTAATTTTAAATATTTTAACTTAAACTAATTTTTAAGTAATTTTAATTTAAAACGAATTTTAATTACCTTAATTTTTTGGGGTGATTGCAGGGCTAAAAATGTTTGAAAAATGTTGTTAAAATTTATGTTTATCAATGCATATTGCAATTTAGAAGAGTATAACCCTACAAGTTAAATTGAAGATAAAAAGTTATAAAATACTTCAGTAGACTTACGCAAACACACATTGCATTCTTGTTTCAAGCCGCTATGCCTTCTGGGAAATCTGTAACTTCTGTGTTAAAATCAAAGTTGGGAGTTTTTTCCTAGTTTTCTGTGAAAGAAAGATTTTTCACCAACGTTATTTATTCATTCTTTATGCAACTGATTGAAATGGATTTGAAATAGTTACGAAGCCAATGTACTTAAATATTTATTAAAGGTTATTTAAATACGTTTTTATTATTTTTTCAATTCATGCATTTTGAATTTCAATAAAAATAAAATGGGAGCAAAACGTTGGAATACAATAAATTCTTTATTTTCACCATATTTTTAATACGTATTTTTTAATGTTCTATGGTAAATATTTCTAATATCTGTCTTAAGGCGATTTTGAGAAGCACAATGAATATTTAATTCTGTTTAAAATTATTTCAGTTGTTAAATTTTCCGTTTACTTTTATTCATTGCATTTCCTTATTTCTTTTATCAGCATATGCATTAAAGTAAGGAGCCTGATAGCAGAGTGCCACAGGTATCGGGTTCAAATTCCGGTGGTGTCATGGATGTTTATAGGGGTTTGGTATTCAATTTAAACTGCAGACCAACAACTGCCAACAATCATTATAATTTGAGAGGTCCACACAATTTGTATATATATACCACAGTATATTCGTATATCCGTATATATATATGTATACTCGGTACCACATGTTTCGCGGGTTTGAGTACGGCGGTGCCATGCGTATATATATATATACATATATGTCTAGCGCTCTGGCGTTCGGTGCCACAGGTTTCGGGTTCAAATCCCGGCTTTGCCATGGATGTTTGTAGTGGTTCGGGCTCCACTTTAAACTATATAGCTTCCGGTCTAATATTACTGTAGAGCGTTATGCGTGGGGTTGACAACCCTACCCCTTAAAAAAAGTAAAGCATATCATGCCTCGAAATTTGCCAGTAGGCCTTGGTCTACCATGGGGCTGTTGCGCCCTTGATGATGATGACGTATTAAAGTAACGATAACTGATAACGCCTCAACTGTTATGACCATAAAATCTTGCACCAAAAAGTGCAGATCACTGTCAAGATCTTAGATGCATCAAGTTTTTTTAATAAAAGGTATGTCAATTATTCAGATATCGAATGCTTTTCAAATGTTAATAATTCTAATATATTTTACAGATGTGTAGTTAAGAATCATTAGCAACAAACTACTCATTGTAAATGCAACTGACTAGATTTTATAAACGCAGAAGAAAAACAGCAAACGCAAAAACAACAACAACGGTGTCACGGATGTTTTTAGTGGTTCGGAAACCACTTTAAACCTCGGGAATCGGTCTAACATAACTGTTGGGAATATGTCTGACAAACCTACCCCTGAAAAAAAAAAAATATCTAATGTCTCGAAATATGTTAGTAGGCAGACTGCCTTGGCCTACCGTGTGGTTATTGCGCCACTGATGACGAATAAATACATTGGCAAATAGTAAATAAATATGATCTATATATACAATCAACAGCCAAAACATTATGACCACCCCTACATTTTGCAATGAACTCGCCTGGATGACGTGGAAGGCACGTGATCAGGTGGAAGTGGTATTCAACTGGTATTAATCCATGCCAAGGCGGGTTGAAGCTGTGTTGCGCGCCAAAGGTGGGCCAACTCGATATTGGCAGGTGGTCATAATGTTTTGGCTCTTGAGTGTAGGTTATCCGATCTTACATTTTTATTTTTGGTTATTTTTAGAGATTTTTTTTTTTTTGGCTTAATTAACAAACTATTGCTTAAAATTATTAGCACATTTTACTGGGAAACATTATGTGTTTCACAGACAAATACAAAAACACTGACTCAAATAAAGTAATAAGAAATAAATTATAAACATTGCTTTATTATGTTTATATTCAGTGTGTTAATATTATCTTAAAAAATAATTTAAAAAATATCTTCATTAATTTCTTTTCACTTTGCAGTCATTAAGTTTTTATAAATACCTCTTACTTAAATTTATATTTCATTATTTCATTATTAAAAAAATTACTATACAAAATTTGGAAAGTGTGTTTAAAAAAAACATTAAAAAACTAATAAAGTGTTATTCCCAATCCAAACTTATTTTAAAAATAGATAAATATTGTTTCCATGCGACACTCTACTGAACAATACTAAAATATTAATGCAAAAATTCATATCAAGAATCTACTTCTCATCGGAATAAATAACTGAATAAAAAAGAATGATACTTCAAGTTAATGTTTTTGTCCTGTAAATCTGTCTCATTCGAAAAATTGTTACATCAAAAATCGAAACACGTCCGTCATAAATATTTAACGCATTTACAAAACTGCTTCACCTTATAACGACAGGAAATATCAACCAGTCATGAAAGCAAAATATACATGCACATATAAAGTGGAAGATTGATATATTGATCATTTAAATGCGTGACTGGTCAATGCGATTTAGAATTCGGAAGAAAAGAAATTGTCATTCCTAAAAAATAGATTGTAGAAATTACAGTTCATTATTATTAATGTTAATAATAATATCCATGTGCCCATATACTCATTACCACAATAATTAGTCAAACAATATGGAGTAGATCCGTAACCTGCAGCACTTTGTATGCTTGTTTGCTTTGTGCGATTAGGCTAATTAGGCCACACTTTAGGCTAATTAGTCCGGGACCTACACTTTAACGTGGATTCGAACCACTAAAAATATACATGACAAAGCTGGGATTCAAACCTTAAGCCTGTGGTACTAAAGATCAGAGCACTAGCTAATTGGCCATCAGGTCACCCATTTTGTATGAAGTTAAGTATCAAGGCACATATATAAACCATTAAAACAACTAGAATGCGCTTTACGTAAAAGTAAAACCTGTAGTTACTACTGGTGTATATTCAGTTTAGCTTATAAACAGTCTGGATAGTATCTAAGACCATTGCAGCAGACAGACGCTTTATCATCAGAGAAACGCTTACACTATTATCATCAATTATCAGCAATTGTCAGCAAATACCAATATAAGCAATTGTCAAAGAATGAGCAGGTAAGAATCATTGTTATGATGCATCATGAGAGCTCAGCTCGATGCTTTATTCCTCACTTTGGCTATTCTGACAATATTTTAAGGCTGTAGTTATTGAGAACAGCTGACACTCTGGCACAAGATGCAGGCCACAAGATACACAATGATGCATACAGCAAACTTCACAAAAAAAACTGCACACAATCAATACAGCCACCAGAATTTGCAGGTGGAAAAAATAGTACACACACTTACGGCCATTTCCCACTCGGACCTAGTTAAGTTTTATTAAATATTTACTGCTCCAGTGAATTAGTTTTTTTTTTATTAGTCTCAATTTCATGATCGATCCTGAATTTGATTAATCAGGGTTTTTCCTGGTTTAGTTTTATTAAATATCCATCGAAATATTGAAGTCTATATAGACAATGTCATCGATGAACTGGTAAAAAAAGCATTGAATTTTCATTATGATTTTTTTATGTAATTTGTTTAGACATTAATTTTATTGGTTATGCAATAATGCTTAGTTTTAATGACCTTTTTATGTACAATATCTTATATAAGAACAATGGACACCTTGGAATAAGTTGCAGGTCACATAGAAGAATGAATGGTAGGACAGACACATCTACAGGGATGCATACAACAAACTAAACCAATATAATTTATGGTCTAATTGTCTAGTCTTTTTTTCCTTATAGTCTTATTATTTATTATGAATCAAACTATTGCAGTGTAAAAATTATTAATATAAAAATTAATGGTTAAATGTCTATTTCAGAGGCATTTTCCTTTTTACTTATAGTTTAATATGACCTATTCTGAGTTTTCATAAATGACATATACATGTGCTGGTTTACTATTAATCTTATGTGTTCAAAATTAAAACCATTGTTATTTCTTTTCTTCGTGTTGTTTTCTGTTGACAGAATTTTTTTGTCTCATCTTAAGGCACTTTTGCTTTTTTACGGGATAGCCTTAATTTTTAATCTCAGCTAAAATAGCTCAGTTCTTAATTTAATCTCAACTCTGCTGTATACTGCGACAAATATCTATATATTTTCTTATTAAACACACAATAAGCAAATTTTTACATTTGAAAATGTTTATCTACAAATAGTTTGTCAAAAGAAATTTTTAAACCGAATCTTTATATTGAAATCGCTAAAAATGTCAACTTAAGGAAGTTGACATTTTTTATTTTTTAAGGTTAACATTTTTTTATTAGAAAGTACATATTGGCTAAAATTTAATCTAAATTTTATTTCAATTTTAGTGTTGTGAAAATGTTATTTTCCAACTTGGCAACCAAAATTAATATTTTTATAATTAATAATTTTGATCACAAATGTATTTGGTGGTAACGTATTAAAGTTAAAAATTGAGCACATTAACGTATTAAATTATGAATAAATGCCATACAAAGAAATTTGAATGGTTTAAGCTATGTAATTTTGTAAGGAATGGAAAAATTTATATATTTCTTTTTTAATGTAGTTATTTGTTTTTTCTTCTAATTGTCTAGTATAATTCACAAATATACGTTGTATTTCAATAGGGTGACTAATTCAAAAGGTAACAGTAAAATAAAATTATAAGTATGAGTATCGTTATCTGTCTCGTTCGAAAAATTGTTACATCAAAAATCGAAACACGTACATCATAAATATTTAATTCATCTACAAAACTGCTTCACCTTATAGGAAATACAAGCAGTCATGAAAATCAAAATATACGTGCACATATGAAGTGGAAGATTGTTATATTGATCATTTAAATGCGTGACTGGTCTATTCGATTTAGAATTTTCCTGAAAAAAAATTGTTATTCCTAAAAAAATGGATTGTAGAAATTACAGTTCATTATTATTAATGTTAATTATAATATCCATGTGGGCAGACACTCATTACCATAAAAATTCTCCAAACGATATGAAGTACACCCGTAACATGCAACACTTTGTACGATTGGTTTGGTTTGTCACTCTACAATTCAAAATGTAACAGTAAAACAAAGTTATAAGTATTAGTATCGGAATATGTTTAAAAAGCAATTTTTGACCTACTTTCGTTCATTGCTTTCAACGTCCCTGTTTTTGATTTGCTGTTTTTACCCATAAAACATATGGGTATTATTTGGTCATCGACATCTTGAACCATTTTTAACGTTTCTTATTGGTTTATTTTTCTTTTAAATTTCTTTCACGAACTATTGGTTTATTTATTTTGCTGAATGCCAACGGCATGCGGTGTTCCCAGGTGGTCACCCTGTCTAGTACTGACTGCTTGGACTTCGGTGATCATTGGTTTTCTATTTCATGATATAGAATTACTAATTAGGATTTTTATATATTTGTTTTATCCCACCTGCTAAAATAAATCTTGCATTTAATGGAAGATTTAGGATTTGGCTTCTAAATGATTTTTAATTCTTTGCAAGAATTGTTCTTTATCGTAAAGATTTTCTGCCATTAAAATAATAAAACTGATAATGAAGTAAATATTATATTTGTATTTGATCTCAGCATGAAACAACTACAGGTTTTGTTCATTGTTGGTCCAGGAAGATTAATCAATGCATAGGTTCAACATCTTATAGGTTCAAACAGCTGGGGATAATACCAGTAGGGCTCTGGTCATTAATGTTATAAAACCTCTGATCATTAATGTTATAAAACCTATTTATATGAAGTTGTGTGATCAAGTGTTATTGAGTAAATATCTCCATGCCAACATACAAAGTGTTG
This sequence comes from Caerostris extrusa, assembly GCA_021605095.1. Taxonomy (NCBI): domain Eukaryota; kingdom Metazoa; phylum Arthropoda; class Arachnida; order Araneae; family Araneidae; genus Caerostris; species Caerostris extrusa. The sequence goes on from BPLR01002243.1 coordinate 86,053, forward strand.
GTGAATGTTTTAATATTGTTTCAGAGTAAAAATTGGCAAAAAAGTTATTTTGTACAAATACAATTAAGTTCATACTTATCGGTAACGTATAATAATGATTTATATGACTTTTCAAAGGTACTACCTGATGTATAGATTAATCTTGATACCTGCACTGCTGAAATTTATGTTGCCTTCGTGAAATAGTGCATTAATTATTCAAAACAGCAATTTCAATAAATGCGAAAACTAGCAGAAAAATATTTCGAACACCTACCAAAAAAAAATATGTTTTTATTTTTAAAAATAAAGGCTCTAATTTATAAAAAGAGGATGTGTCCTATTATTTGGTATTTTTAAGAATATTAAATTTTAAATTCTCTTTAAAAACATAAAGATTAACTTTTCTTGAAAAACTGAATTTTTTTATAAAAGTAAATTTCAAATTTTATCATAAATTAACTATTTAGAATGTAGATTTAAAAGACATTTAAAATAAACTTTTAGATTTAGAAAAAAAAAAAATTTCTTTTTTTAATATTTATTCTTCATAGTTTTGAAGTATTTTTATTAAAACATATACTAGTTTAATTACAAATTAGTTTTGAAATTAATCTAGCACATATTTTTGTACTTCGAAAGAGTGTTTCGCCTTTCATAAAAAGAAGTTTCGCCTTAGTGTTTCGCCTTTTTGTGCTTCAAAACAATGGTTTTTAACAATTAGGAAAGCTAGAAAAAAAAAAAAAGTTATGGCTATCTAGGGAAAAAAGGAGGCTTTAAATTTCGAAATAAAGAGAATGTGGCCTATTTTTATGGCGGTTTTAAAGTGCATTAAATAGTAAACTGTTTTAGAAAAGCATATGTGAATATTTCAAATGCATTTTCAGAAATATAAATTTTGTCATAAATTGTATATGCAGAACAAATATCTCAAAAAATTATTGATCTACTTTTCTGAAATTTTATGGAGATATATTTTGTAATGTTTCAAAAGCCAGCATACTACAGGTTTGACAATAAAATGAACACTTTTTAATTTATAACTTTTTTTCATGCATTTGTAGTAGGTACTTTTTCAAAATTACATGCTAACAAGACTTCAGTAAACTGTATTTTTTAATATCATTCACCTTGTAATTTGTTGCCTTCTTCTTTTTCATAAATATATTCCATAAAATAAATTCGTATATGTACAGTAGAATTTTATTTTTAGTGTTTTGTTATTGCTTTCACAAATTTCATCATAAATTAACAATTACAATGAAGATTTAATGAAAAAAAAATTATATTTTTTTGTGGTTTCTTCATAGTTTTAAAAGTATTGTCATTAAAAACATATACTAGAGTAATTCTAAATTAACTTTGGTGCTGTACTTCTAAAGAGTGCATTGATACTTCAAAACAACAGTTTTGACAATCATGCAAGCTGAAGAGAAAAAATTAACGCCTAAATCTAAAGAAGAAAAAAAAGGCCTCTAAATTTAAAAATAAAGAGAATAAGATATTGGTTTTTAAGTGCATTAAACAGTAAACCCTTTTAGAAAAGCATAATTGAATATTTCAAATGCATTTTCTGAAAAATTGAATTGCCATAAATTGTTTATGCAGAACGCAATGAATAAAATATATATTATTATTGTATTATCTTTCGGAAATATTAAGGGAATATATTTTGTAATGTTTTCAAAGCAACTTATTATAGATTTGGCAACAACATAAATACTTTTTAATGCATAATTACCTACATAACATTGCAGAATCAATTTTTATATAATTCTATGTGAAGAATTTTTCGATAAATTGTGTTTATTGCTTATTTTTTTTTTTAAAAAACTTAGGTTGTATTATGTTGCCTTCTTCTTTGTTATGAAATTATTCCGTAAACAAGTATTTCAATCCTTACAACGGAATGATATTTTTAACTGCAATTTTCAGTAAAGTTTATCATAGATTGAAGATACATGAAGATTTAATTAAAAAATTATTTTTTTTGTTTTGTCAAATTTTGAACAGTATTTTTACCAAAAAAATGTTTACATTTTACAAGGACATCATTTTTAAAACAGTATCAACCCACATGCACATACCTTACGAATTCAAATTTGAATGTTGGTTGTTGCTGAATCAGAACGAAAGTTTTAATCAACAATATATAACTGGATCATAATTACATTTATAAATGTTCAACTCTATGTGGTGAGGATGGATTAGAGACAAATATGTTAAGAAGGAATCTGCTTCAAGGATTTCTGCAACAGCCTGATGGAAAATTGGCTGGTGCTCTGTTCCTTGATACCAGAGGCTTCAGGTTCGAATACTCGTTGCGGCATGGGTATTTGTGAGTGATTCGGAATCCACGTTAAACTGTAGGTTCCGGTCTAAGTAGCCTAAAAGACCACAGAGCAACAAACCAAACCAAACCAAGCAAGGATTTCTGTAAAAATTTCAAAGTAAAGAGTTTTAACGTACAAAAGTTATATCATCTTGAATGGTATCAGTATGATATAAATGGTTAAAATATGGTGTAAATGATTAAAATATGATGTAAATGACAACTTAACAAAAATTTGGTACTTTTAGGAATGTGTTGACTTACTAGTGAATGAAATTTATTATCTTGTTATCTGTAAAATAATGCATTTGATGGTGATGTTTCACTTTATCATGAATAATCTCGATGACAAACCACTCCTCTTCCTCCTAAACTGGCCAAATATTCAAAATTCAATAACTTTTAAGCAACCAACTGAAGATAAGTGCAAATAAACATGATAATTAGTAGTTTGAATTAAATAATCTTAATTGTATATTCAAAAATAGTGGAAAACAGGTAAGAAATGTTGTGGCCTTAAAAGATTCATCCTTTCTATTTTAGTAAATAAAATAATAAACGTCTTGTAAAATTAATAAATGTCAAACTAAAGACACATTAGTTTGCTTTCAAGATAAAATTTAATTTCTTCACTGCATATTCATTAATGTCATTCTAAAATGTCCCCTATCTTTAGAATACACTAATTATCAATTGAGCATAACACAGCAACAAGGACCAAAAAATAGATTAAATTTCTCGATCGAATATTCACGCAAACTAAGGAATTAATAAAATTAATTGCATCACTAAACGCACGCTTACAATCTTTATTTTTTTTATTGTACGAATATCGAAAAGTTAGGATGAAAAAGCATGACCTGGGACATACCTTTTTTTTATGAAAATCTAATTATGATATCAGACCATTAACACCAACTCAAAGTTTGTAGGAGGCGCAGAAAGTTATTTTTATAATTATTGAAATATTTTCGCCAGATCTTAACAAGAAACGGAAATTTTAATAAGAAATTTTTATTTTCTGAATTATTGGATGGAAATTTCTTACAGTTCTTAAAAAATTAAATATATTTTTTTAATTTGCCATTTATTAAAATTATAAAAATTTTATATTTTATTCCCTTAACCAGTAACAATCCTTTTTATAATTTAAAAATGATATTAATAAAGATGAATTCTATATTAAAAATATAAATTATTATTAGATTTATTAATAATTTACTTGTCAAATATCAAAATAAATGATTTATAACAAATCAGTTATTTAAACTATTCATATCAAATCAACTTTTCACGATTCTTATATTTTGTTTATCCTTTCTATAGTATAAAAATGAAATTAATAAAGATTTATTAATATCATTCTTATTGTATAAAAAAAGATGTATAAAAAAGATGTATAAAAATGTATTTGTATAAATATGTTTTTATGTATGTACGTTTATGTATAAAGATGTATTTGTATAAAACTGGTATTAATAAAGATTTATTAATAGTTTATTTTTCAAAAATCAAAACAAATAATTTATAACATATCATTTACACTCAGGAGCCAAAACATTATGACCACCCCTACATTTTGCAATGAACTCACCTGGATGACGTGGAAGGCACGTATCAGGTGGAAGTGGTATTTAACTGGTATTAAGTTGTGGAATTAATCCATGCCAAGGAGGGTTGAAGCTGTGTTGCGCGCCAAAGGTGGACCAACTCGTTATTGACAGGTGGTCATAATGTTTTGGCTCTTGAGTGTAAATAGCTTATTGATGTCAATGCAAATATAATTTTTTCACTTAGCATGATTCTTATAATTAGTTTGTCTTTTAATATATAAAGAGAAAGAGTTTGAATATATTTAATCTAAAGATATTAATACTTATAATACATAAAATATATTTTAACAAAATGTTGATACAGTGAAAAAAATGAATAAAATCTGCAAACTTCAAATAATTAACATTCTATATTGAAAATCAGAAAATGAATTTAATTAATTTAATAAATAAAATATTTTTATATGAAGTTGCTCAAGTAATTCGTTGAATCTGAAAGATTTCTTGAACGTCAAAATTTTCCTATTAATGTAAAAATAATAGATTATGCAATACTACGAAGTAATAGAGTACCTTTTTAATTTTCTAAGCTTCCGATTTAAAAGTGAATAGGATCACGAATAATACTCTCGTTAAAAATTATTATTTTAAATTGCAGAAAAAATTGAATGGTGCTATGGATAGCTTTCAAATTATCTTCTTGAAAGGAAGTACAAATTTGTTACAAAATTATTCTTAAACCTCTTCCATAACCTTCTTAATTTATTATGTTAATGATTTATACATCTAGGGTCTGATTATACTTTTATATAAATGTATATTTATGTATATAAAATAGTATATAGACTATAAAATATAAACTATACTGGCCTCCAAAGGTTAAGTAACAATATGTTTTGTAAGCTCACTATAAAAAAAAGGACAATAACAATGCAATTTATAGTTTTATTTCTTTCTAATGCAGCTGGCAAACACTTGGTAGTTTGGTCTTGGATGCCTTAAGGCAAATTGTGCAAGGCCTACACTTACTTTGGATTATCCAGGGAGCGCGTGTTGAAGATACACGGACGCGGATGTGACAAGGCATCTACTACGGTCATATTAGACCGTTACCTACGGTTTCAAGTGGATGCCACCCTAAGAACATCCATGACATGCCGGGATGCACGGAAACCTGTGCTAAGGGATAGCACTCGGCCAGGCACAATTTATAGTTTATGCAAATGATAAAAACTGTAAATTTATGCAAAAATAATAGCTTTCACTTTTTTAAAGAAAGAACAGATATATATGAGTTGAGAAAAACTTTTGTTGTTCAGACTTTGGCGTAAATATTGCGTGTAACTTTTGTTGATTTACAACCCCTTTACACAGCAGGATTCTTTGAGACACAACAAGGCAGTGGGGTCCCGCAATGTAGAGAGTATTATTTGCCCGATTACATTTAAGCTGGCCGTCGGTCGTATGGATGGGGTTGCAAAAGGTTGGTGCTGCACAAACATTGTCTTAATGGGCATCACAAGTGTGGTCCACCGTTTCTGGAATCAATATCAAACCGAAGCTTCTGTATACAGAAGACAAGTTGATTAGTAGACTTGTCTACAACACCTCAGAAGAGGTTTTAGAACTCTTTCGGCCCACCATCCCTCGGGATAGCATTTCTGTGAAACTATATTTGAGAACGCTGTCAGCATAGCAGTGAAAAGGTATCCGCTAGTACGGTACGAATCAGTCTTCTGCATATTAAATCTCTATAAGCAATTATCTTATAAATAACGTGTCCTTCTATACGGATAACAGAGAATGGCCGGCTTATCTTGGGTATCACAGCCTATTCACGTTTCCTGGACTGCAGACATGCTGGGCTCTGTACATTTTTTTATTCATATTAACTATGAATTCTAAATGGAAATAGATGGTAAGGACATCTTGACTTTCAATATTTTTACAATGCAGCATATACCATCAATAGAAACTGTTAAAATACACAGTTACCACTGGTGGAATGAAACTTTGGGCATTAACTCAATGCATTGGTCACATTTGACCTGGATGTGTTACATGGGGGCACTGTGACTGTTTTGAAAAATATCGGGATGTACCTTGATCCATACGTATCGCCCTTATGCCGATGCAATTGACAATTTTTTCAGAAAACTGAAACAAAATAAATAAAAACACCGATCTGTAGTTGTTTTAAAATATCTTACAATGTCTTAATTTGCAAAAGCGAATAGAATGGCCAGCCAAAAATCTCCAGACAAATGAAGCAGAGAAAAGTGATTTTTGGGCCACCTTGGTAGAAATGTTGCTGGTTTGTTCCTCCAATGTCTTTACCAAGGACTGGAAAAAAGTTACTCCATCTGTCTCCGCTTCCCGTTTCAGTAACCGACAAAATTGATAGCATGGAAAGTTACAGCCAATGTATTCAAGCTAGGGGTGGACAATTCAATTATTTAAACTCCTTTTGTTGTGCATTATAAATTTACAATTTAAGCTAAAACTTGATTATTATTTTTTCCTATAAATAAAAATTTTTAATGGAGGTATCTTTTTTCTTATTGTAACATGTTCTATTTTTAGATATTCTTTCTTAAGTTAACCTTAAATGTTAACAGTCAATAAATATAACTGATGTGTGCACAAGTCATCAAGTTTAAATTTCTACATTCATTGATTTGCAAACTGGACGCAAAAACCGACCATGTTCTATCACAGCCAGTGTATATTATAAAACATATTATATTATAATATATACTATATTATAAATAAGTATTTAGATTATACATTTAAGAATCTTTTCAGATGACTTTATACAAAAATAATTTTTTGTTGCACAAATTTTTTAAGATGAAACGCTGCAAAATTCTTATAGTAATATAAGTCCCCCTTGTTTTAAACTTGATGTGGAATAATGTTCCAAGGTCCTAATCTGACCCATGTTGGCACGAAACCTTGTTAAAATAGCTTTGCTTCATGTGAAAGTGAAATGAGATAAGCACGGAATTTTCAATTCAAAGTTTTAAGATATTTTTAATTTATCAATTACTAAAACAATATAACTTTTATATTTCATTTTCTAAAAGTTAACAGTTTCTATACATTATATTATACAATAAGATTTTTATAATTTAGCTTATTCATGATGCAATTTTCAGGCAAACATTAATTTTCAATTACAGTATATTTTCTTATCTAATTTCAGTTTCTTCTTTTAATATACAAAGAAAGAGTGTGATCTATTGATATTAACACTTGTAATTTCAGTTTTTTTTTTTTCAACATAATGTTGATAAAGTGCAAAAAATTCATTTAAAAATCTGCAATTGGATCTCATAAATTTAATTTCCATATAAGAAAGCATTTTATTATAAATTAAATCAAATATAATAAATTAAACATTATTTTTCATATGAAGTTGTTTCCTAAGTAATTTGTTAAATCTGAAACGATTTTCTTGAACGTCCCATTTTCCTATTAATGTCAAAATAATAGATTAGGCAATACTACGAAATAATAGAAGCCTTTTTAACTTTATGCCAGCTTCCGACTAAGAACTGAAAAAGGATCACGAAATATTCTCGTTAGAGATTATTATTTTAAATTACAGGAAAATTGAATGGTGTTATGGATAGCTTTTTTAAAACACCTTCTTAAATGGAAGTATAAATTTGTTACAAATTATTTTTAAACGTTCTAACTTTCTTAATTCATTATGTTAATCATTTACACATTTAGGTTCAGGTGGGAGCTATTTTTGTGCAACAAGACTTTGCAAGACGCTTGTTTCTCCTTTTGCCATTTTTTCGTATGCTGTAGTTCTAAAAACATTTTATCTAAGAGCATTCATAAAACATCTAAAACATAGAATCTAAAAACATTATAATTTATCGAGAACATGGAATCTAAAACCATTCTATAACATCTAAAACATGGAATCTGAAAACATTTTTATCTAAGAGCATTCATAAACATCTAAAACATAGAATCTAAAAACATTATAATATATCGAGAACATGGAATCTAAAACCATTCTATAACATCTAAAACAAGGAATCTAAAAACATTTTATCTAAGAGCATTCATAAACATCTAAAATATAGAATCTAAAAACATTATAATATTTCGAAGAACATGGAATTTAAAAACGTTCTAAAACATGGAATCTTAAAATATTCTAAAACATCTAGAACATGGAATCTAAAACATTCTAAAACATCCTAAAACATGGAATCTAAAAAACATTCCAAACACTAAAGCATGGAATCTAAAAACATTCCAAAACATCTAAAACATGGAATCTAAAAACATTCTAAAACATCTAAAGCATGGAATCTAAAAACATTCCAAAACATCTAAAACATGGAATCTAAAAACATTCTAAAACATCTAAAGCATGGAATCTAAAAACATTCCAAAACATCTAAAACATGGAATCTAAAAAACATTCCTAAAACATCTAAAGCATGGAATCTAAAAACATTCCAAAACATCTAAAACATGGAATCTAAAAACATTCTAAAACATCTAAAGCATGGAATCTAAAAACATTTCAAAACATCTAAAACATGGAATCTAAAAACATTCTATAACATCTAAAACATAGAATCTACAAACATTTTTAGACTTCCATAACTTCTTAATTCATTATGTTAATGATTTACACATTTACAGTCAGGTGGCAGCCATTTTTGTGCAACAAAACTTTGCAAAACGTATATTTCTCTTTTGCCATTTGTTAGTGTGATGGGGAATCTAAAAAAATTTTTACACAATTAACTTTAGTAACTGTCATTTAGTCTTACTTCATGTGAAAGGGTGTGAAATGACATAAGCACGGGCGTATTAGTATCAGAGTGAAAATTGATAAAAATAAAATGCCATGATTAAATATTATATTACATGATATCTACAACACTTTTATTGATATCGTACATATTATTTTAATTCACGTCTGTTAATTACATGGATTGAAATTCCAACTTAGTTTAACATTATAATTTCAGCCATGTTGAACAGTAAAATTGAGCAAGCACCTTCAGAAAAATTATTTTAAAAAGGGAAAGTATAATAATTTTCTTCATTTAAGATGATTAAATATTTAACAGTTACTTTTGAGATAATTAAATATTTAACAATCAAAATTAAATATTTAATAGTCAAACAGGCTTTTCAATAGCTGCAATTCTTTTCTAAAACATGCTTCCTTAGAGGTAACAGAAGTGAAATATTCTAAAAACATTTCAAAAAAGAAATTTTAAAACATGACTTTATTCAACATTGTGACATTTTTGTTCGTTTTTATTATTTTTCTTACACTCTCATCCTTTTCATAAACTCAAGTGAATCAATTTCTCCTGTCAATACATTTCCTGTCAAACATGTGTACATTTTATATTTCTGCTTGAATTTTGTCTAAGCATTTCAGCGCATCTGACAATGTGGTGAAAAAAGTTGGCATAACCTGTTTTAAATCCTACAATGGAGATTTAAATCTCATGGAATGAATTTTTTAACAGTTTTTAATTATTTTGTCTATTTATAATTGTTATTAATTAAATACTTTTCCTTAAAATGAGCACATTTACACAAACATATTCTATAAAAAATTAAAAATCTTAGTCGATGCAAAATATAATATTTGTTACGGTCATTTTAAGACGTCTTTCACCTTAAAAGAGCAGTGTTTACCTTAAAACAGCAGAGATTTAGCTCATCTGACGATATGGTGAAGAGTTGTTATTGTCTGTTTAAACCCCTTAAATCTTACAATTGTGATTTAAATATCATTGGGATGATTTTTAATAGTTTTTAATTATTTGTCCATTTTATAATTGACATCAATTAAGTACTTTCATAAGGAAATGGTACATTTGCCCCTTGTTAATCAAAAAATTAAAAATCCCAGTCGATTCAAAATACTTAATATTCATTTTGTCTTCTTCCCATTTTAAAATGTTTCACCTTAAAAGGCTTAGTTTAACCAAGGAACAGGTTCAGCGCATCCTTTGACATATATGGTGAAAGGATTTCAGTGTTCTGTTTTTAAATTCGTAACTCGTACATTAGGAATTTAAATATCGTGGATAATTTTAACATTTTTTTCATTATTTGTGCATTTATAATAGGCATCAATTAAATACTTTTTTCCTTAAAATGAGCATATTTGCACAACGCTATTCACTTTAAAAAAATTAAGAATGTAGTCGATGTAAAAATATAATATCCATTTGACCATCTTAAAATGGCTGTCACCTTAAAAGAGCATACGAGTAAATTGCTAATCAGAAATAACACAATGATAAGGATAAAAAAATTGGATAAAATTACGTAATCAAATATTTATATCGATCATAAATTAATGAAATTATTAGCATCACTAATAACATACCTGCAAATTAGAGCTTTTATTGTAGCAAGTATTCAATAGTTAAGACGAAAAAAAATTGATCTGGGAAAATATTTTTTTACTGAAATCTAATTATGATATCAAGCCAGTAGCACTAATTTAGGTTTTCTTATGTGATATGAAAAAAAATCTATTGTATAATGATTGAGATATTTATTCTAGATATTATCAAGAAAAGGGTGATTTTAACTAGAAATATTTTATTTTCACGAAAGATTCTATTTTCTAGAAATTATTCACACGTTTTTTATTCATGTTCTTATATTAAATGGCCTTTTAATTTCCCAGTTATTAATATAATATGACTTTTGAGATATAATCTTGGTGTGGGTGGATTCTTGTTTATTGAACAAAATCTACTGCATCGTGTGTCTTTAATTTCAAATATTGGTAACAAGATAT
>BPLR01002244.1:0-27730 GCA_021605095.1 Caerostris extrusa
GACTTTCAAAGTTTGAAATTTCCTGTTTAATGTGCCGTGAAGAATTTTATTACAATCAAATTCTTAAATGAAGTTGTTGACACCAAAGAAACCATTCACTTAAATTTGCCTATTAATGGCCCCGACAACTCATCAATTTAAGCCAAAGATTGAAATGTCACTTTTCAATTTCAGTTCCTGCTTTGCTGAAAATATTTGGCGCAGAATCTCGTAGAGTCTGACAAAAAGGGAACTTTGCAAACATTGTCAGAAAGAAATTATTAAACAAATGATAAATACGCGTGCATCATTTTTTACAAAAAAAAAAAAAAATTATGCCGTAAAAAATGTTTGGAAACTGTTATGCAAGATTAAACTTGTGAGAAAACATTTTGATTGGTTGTGAAACTGTAACTGTACGGAGTTGGTTACTTTTTAAGGCAATCTAAGTCCTCATTTAATGCTATTTCACCCTGCCATTCGACTATTTTGTTCAACTATTCAATAGCAGCTCTACTTTCCAGCGTAATAACGCGATATCAAGAAACTTTCATCTCTTTTTACGGCACTTTTACTTAACTATTAACGTCAATAGGGTTTTGTTTCAATATGTCAAATATATTTAAAGAACTCTCTGCTCTTTTTATTTATTCCTCAATAGTCTTCTACGACATACTGGTATTCCATACGTTACTAGAAACAATATTATTAAATTACTGGATAGTAAGTAACATTTCGAATTTTTTGAAACAGTTCCTGCTTTTACTTGTCATGTTACTGTAATTTTAGAGTCATTTAATGTTAACAATGCTTGATTATAGTATATATTGTCTTTTTTTTTTTTGGAGATCTGTTTTATTGCGAACAATTTAGTTTCGTAGACTCCTCTCAAAAATCGTCATGAGATTTTGTTCATTTTCCACTATTTATACCCACATTTTCTTTACAATCTTTGAATATTCTTAACAATTATTTGCCGAGGTTCAGCAAGATGCTGTTGTGTAATATCCCGAGAATCAAACCCGACCAATTTGTAATTTTCTTGCTGTCAATTTAAATCAAAAATTATTGTTGGTAATTGAAAGAATTTTACAGATTTATATGAAAAAAAAAAACCGAGTACAGAACATGATACATTTCTTTGTCTAACTTAAATATCATTTTCCAATAACGCGCTAAATTGAATAGAGTATATATGTATATAAGGTGTTCTAAAAGTTAGTAGGCTAGCATAGAAAAACTCTTTTTTTTTTTTTTTTTTATAAAATTTTATTTTATTATTCAATATAGTTGCCTTTGAGGGCGATACAACGATTATAGCGGTCATAAATTTTTCGATACAGTTTTTATAGTACGATTTACCTGCAGCCTCAAAATAGGCTTCAGTTTCGGCGATTACCTCTTCATCGGCGCGAAATTTCTGTCCACCGAGCATTCTCTTGAGGTCGAAAACAGGAAAAAGATACAGGGGCAGATCTGGAGAATACGGTGGATGCGAAAGCCAAATTCATGCAATTTTGCCATCGTTTTCATTGTTTTCTGACACGGTGCATTGTCTTGGTGAAACCATTTTCTTCTTCATCAAATGAAGCCGTTTTTCCGCGATTTCGTGTTTCAAACTCTCCAATAACGCTACGTAATGGTCGCTGTGTATCGTTTTCTCTTTTAAGATAGTTAATGGATATTATACCATGCGTATCCCAAACTATTGATACCATAACCTTGCCAGCCGACTTTTGTGTCTTTCCACGCTTTGGAGTCGGTTCATCGCGTGCAGTCCACTCGACTGACTGTTGATTGGACTCCGGTGTGAAATGATGGAGGCATGTTTCATCCATTGCCAAATATCGACGCAAAAATTCGGGTTTATTACGATTGAACAGCTCCAAACACTGCTTAGAATCATAAATTCGTTGTTGTTTTGGGTCGATTGGGAGCTCGCGCGGCACCCACTTTGAACAGAGCTTTCGCATATCCAAATAATCATTCACGATATGTCCAACACGTTTCTTTGATATCTTTAGGGTCTCAGCTATCTCAATCAACTTCACTTTACGGTTATCAGAAATTATTTTGTGGAATTTTTTGATGTTTTCGTCGGTAACAGCCTCTTTGGGGCGTCCACTGCGTGCATCGTCCTCGATGCTCATTTTGCCTCGTTTAAATTTAGCAAACCACTTCTCTACGGTTGATTTTCCTGGTGCAAAGTCCGAATAATGTTTATCAAGCCAAGTCTTGGGTTCAATAGTAATTTTTTTTCGCCAAAAAGCGATGCTTTCTGAACACACGAAATTCACTAAACACACTAACAAAAGTTGCTTCACTAAAAATGCTATAACTCTATAACGAACTTTTTTTTCAGCCCATCTATTATATATATATATATATATATATATATATTACAGATGGGCTAAAAGGTTCGTAGGCTGACACATAGATTAATAATAATAAAAAATAGCGTATATATATATATATATATATATATATACGCTAATATTTTGTTTTTTATCTTTACTATATTTATTGACATAAACAGGTCTTATTTTAATATTTCGGTAAAAAGCAAATGTTATTGATAAAACCAAAAAATGAGTAAGACTATATGAATCAAAATTTGTAAACAAATAATTTTAACCATGAAAATAAAATAAAAATTTACACTCTATTTTTGGACTTATTTCCGTAAAAATAATAAAATAATATTTATATGGATGTAATATCTCATATAAAATTTTTTATTTACTTTTTATATTATATTAAATTTTGATATAAATAAAGAAATGAATTAAATGTATGTTAGCTAATTTTAAACGTTTTTCTAGTACGCCCAGTACAAAGCTTAACACAGCTATGTAACAGTAAAGCTTAGTACAGAAAATGCTTAATTAGCATCAGAATTATAAATCAAACATTATTGAAAAGGATTCTTTAAAACTATTTATTATGATTCACAAGACAATTTTCAATTTCTTTTTAATATATTTCTTGACAGCAGAAAACCCAAATACCCATTCAGTACACAAAATAAACTCTCATAAAGTGTCTCGTTCGGCTGCATCAGCAGTATATGTCCACACAGGGAAGGTGCATCATATATATTCCTGCACATATGAGCCTGGGTTCCGTTACAGCAAATGGGGGGCCTCGCTTTACGAGTGAAGCCCCGAGTAGCAGATGAGAAGGGACGGCGTCTTCTCATCAATGTACACTTTGAAATATGTGTCTGGCATCTTTGCCAGACGCACGCCGAATCTTTGGAGCTCAGAAAAGGGCCTTTTGAAGGGGAATACAATATTAAAGTTTTATTTCAGCATACACAGCCACTCACTTAAGTGAATGGAAACTTGGGAATTTTTCAGGAGAAAAATATGTAATAGCTAAGCAAAAAAAAAATATATTATTTTCTTTAAACATAAGCATTCTATTTTTATAAGCATATTCGTGTTGAATTTATTATTATGAAAATTAAAACACAAACAGAAGAAAATATATTTTGCAAAAGTCTGCATAATACAATCTTTTCGGAGGCCGGAGGGCTTCTAGGAAGTTGGGGCCTAGTGCTCGGTGCCATCGATGTTTGTAATGTTTCAGAATCCACTTTGGTAACACCATGTCTAATGTATTCCAATTTTTCAGAAATATCCAAGCGTGGATTGGAAAGATAAAGCTGTTTAAAATACAAATTTACAAAAGCAAAAATATATATATATATATATATATATTTCAAACTGTTTAAGGAAATAATCGGCGTAAGAACGGAAATTAGGAAAAAAAAAACCAACCGAATTCTATAGAAAAACCCGGAAAGAAATTCTACACTCTCTACAGAAATTCCCACGCTCTAGTTTGTTGAGACGTTTTATTTTGGCACTGGAGGATTTCATGATTTCAGTAACATGTCCTCTCCTAATAAAAAAAAATATTTCGAAAAATATTTAAAACATTTAAAAAAATTATATTAATGCAATTCAAACTCAAAGCGAATTCCAACTGACTTCTTCTAAGTTTATTAAACACCTGATAGCCAATTGGCTAGCGTTCTGGCCTTTTGGTACCACAGGCGTCAGGTTCAGGCGGAAGCATGGATGTTTTTCGGAATCCATTTTAAACTGTAGGTCCGGGTCTGTTTAGCCCACAGTGTGCATAAAATGACAGTCGAGAGACAAACCAAACTAAGTTTATATACATAGTTATAGCAATACACGAAAATGAGAGAACGCCATTGCAAAAGCAATACAATGCCCCATCAATAAAATTATCAAAGATTTATTGTCTTCAACTCAACTTCTGAATTTTTTTTATAAAACTATTTTTGATTGCATGGATAAGCAGGTCCGTAGGTCCCAGTCTAATTAGCCTAAAGTGCACATAAAATAATCATGAAGTGACACACCGAATCAAACTAATCTAATAATATTAGTAGCAACCCTCGCCAAGAAGAGAACGCCAACGATACAATTTATTACTCAAAAGCACCAAGCAATACGATTTCCGTCAATAAAATCGCCAAAGAGTTATTCTGCACTTCAACTTTCTTTGACACAACTTCTGAAAAACAATTTTTTTTAAACTATTTTGCTTACATGAATAAGCAAAATTTGATTCGAAAAATAGATAATTCAATTTGATGGACTTAATTCCAGAAGCAATATTGAATATTCCTGAGAACTTTCTACGTAAAAGTGATTCGAAAGAAACTTAACGTTCGTATTTGTAAGATTACAAAAAAAAAAAAAAAAAAAACTATGATACAATTAAGTTTGGAAAATGATACAATTTTATTTGAAAACCAAGTATAATATATTTCTTTTCTAATCTGACTAAGTGGTTGGCGAAATTGTTTCAGCAGAATTATGCTTGCTAGTATTTCATTAAAATCCACTTTTTTATTCTTTTCTTGTTTAATTGAATTTGTTGATTTGCTGTCCTGATTCATTACGATAATTCCATTAGCTGTGGGGAGTAATTATATCATCCAATAACCCTGAAATGTCGTTGAAAATAGATGGGTTTTTTTTGTCCCATGAACTGGACAATTATGTAAATGGACAAGAACATTTAAAAAGTATCTTCACCCAGATTATACTCGAAATTGCTCAATAATAATATTCAATTAAAGATTAATAAAGATTGAAATAATTGAAATTCTGAAATAAAAAGATTTGTCTTTTTCTTGTATTTTTCTTCACATATGATTTGAAATAATATAAAATGTACGTGGGAAGCTATGCGAGTCCTATTTTTAAGTTATACGTTTGAATTTTTTTTTATAATTAACACTATATGAAGTCAGGCGAAAACAAACACAGGCTCCCACATCTGACTTCATCGACAGTTATCTGGCACTCTGGCCTCTGGTACCACAGGTTTTCAGGTTCGAATTCTGGCGATGGTATGGATGTTTGTGAGGTATTCGCAATCCACTTGAAAATGTACGTCGCTGTCTATTTAGCCTAAAGTGTGCACAACATGACCGTAGAGCGACAACCAAACCAAAACTCAAATTTTGTTTACCTAACACGACTTCTTTGTATTGACATTTTGCTGTGCACCAGCAAAATGCCAATACAAAGAAGTATCTTTATGTGTATCTTTTTTTTAGATTAGTCTTCCACTTTAACAACCTCGTTTCAAAATACCAACATTCATTAAATCATTAGTTAGCTGTTGATGAAATGGCAAAAACCACGGCATTTTAAAAATACCATTTTAATTGAATGGATACATTACTAAATAAAAACAATCCATATTAATTTAATTATAATTGATTACAGAAATAAAAATATATTATTTCTACCAAAATTAATTATGAGAGATGATGATAGGGGTTTAAACTGCATGCTTTATTCAACCTTTTATCCGTCAGAAGCAGGATTTCAAGAAATAAAGATCTTCAAGTTTCCCATTCAAATTTGCTGCTATCCATTTCCTGCAAGAATCCCCCCTCCCCTTCCCAACTCAGAAAGAAAGAAAAAGGGTTCAAATTCGCAACCTAAATGGATAGGAATGCTCACCGAATGCCTTCTGCAACATTCCAAACGTTTCCGCGAAAAAATTGAATGCAAGTTCTTTGCTCAATTCATTCAGACATTTCAGAAATCGCCGGAATCAGTTTTAGCGTCTCACAAAGCCAAGCGGGACTCAAACACTAATGAATATTGTGACGTCAAATTTCCCACAGATGTCAAGGACAGCAACCTAAAAAAAAAAAATTTGAAATACCATATATCGGGAATTTTAATTGAAAATGGGTCTTATTTTTGGACACAGTAGTATATAAAATACAACGTAAATGAAACATACTCATAAACATCATGCCTCCTAAAAATATGTGCACTGAAATGCAATGAATTCGGCCGCTAAATTCTGTACTCTATTGACTTCTTCTCCGTATACCACTTCCAAGTAAAATCTGTATTGGTCCGCCACATTCCAAAAAGAAGACGAGCTGTCCAGCGAAAAAGACAACAATTCGGCGGGAAACTTTAGTGGCGACTTAATTACTTTTTCTCCCTTTCTGGCAATTATTGCGACACTGGGGGGGAGGGGTGCCTTGTCGGGCATGGGTAGGACGCAGATGGTTTCTCTTGTTTGTCAGGGACAGAGGATATCCGATGTTATTGGAGGAGAAGAGAGTTTTCGAGCTGTTCATTGTGGCAGAGGAATGGGTGACCATGCAATTTTAACGTGGGATATGTTTGATTTTTTGTCCGATTCCTGACAGGTTTTTCGCTTTTTATTACATTTTATTACAAAAAGACGTCCTCTACTTTGCTGAGTAAAACTTTAAAATTGAACTTTTATTTTTGGAAATAAGTAATTTTAAGATTAAAAAAAAAAAAAACTTCTGTTTCCTATATGAAACTGTAACGATATAAGATGGCCATAAGAACTCTAGCAGCCCAATAACATTTAGCCTTGGTGAAGTCATAAAATCAAGTGCAGCGCATGTTGTCACATGAATGTGCATGTTGCCCGACAAGCACAGAGGACAGACATTTTAAGTAGCTACACCCATGCGGTGCAAGTGTTTATTGAGAAATGCAAGTCCTGTCGAGAGTCGGAAATTGGCTGTAAAAATTGCACGGGACAAGTCTGTTCCGCTTTTTATCAGTTGAAAGGAATTTAATTTAAGGGTCGGTCTATTTTCTTCCTTACTTCAGAATTAAATGGATGAAAGGATAAAGGAAAAGGTGGCTGCGGTAACTTACAACCATTTATTGCAGTGAGGGTAAAAAGAAACTGGTTTTCAGATAGACACGTTATTTTCAATGGATCTTAATTTCTAGAAAGTAAAACACATAAATATTGAATGTTATCTAACATTTTTTTTTATTATTAAACTATAGATGGATCATGTTTTTTTAAATCAAAATTGGAAGACATTTTTTTAAAAGTTACCCGTCTCTTTTAAAGTGGACATACGTTGAGGCAGTGGTGAGTCTTTTTGTTGGTGATACTAATCCCCCTGGTGCAGGAACATTACACCAGGTTCCGAGGACCCCTTCGCAGGCGATAGGGCCAGACTAACAGTAATAGACAGCTTCACTTTAGCGAGGAACCATGAGGGCTGAGGATTGACTCGACTTCAAGACAACGCCCTGGTCTCACGATCTTATGAGACAGGACCGGTGGTTTAAAGTGGATTCCGAACCACTACAGGCATCAATGGCACCGCCAGGCCTGGAAACAGAAACCTGTGACACCAAGAGTCGGAGCGTTAGACACTCGGCCATTCAGTCGGTTATTCGTTCTGACTTTACACATGAAACTGAAAGTCGTTTTACGAGATAAACACATCCAATTTTAGTGAAGAAATGTTTACGCTACGGAATTAAGCTCCGTGAAAACAAATCCTGTCGGTGGCATGTATATAAGTACCTAAGTCACGTCCAGGCCAGAGAACGAGATAAGCGAGTCGTTCTCGGGAAAACATTATATAAACATATAACATTATATACAAACATTATATACATCTCGGTGTGTACGGAACTCTAGGGGTGAATCAACTCCAACCAGATTTTATTTTTCTTTCACATCAAAGGGATTCCTAGTGACCTGATGATCAATTGGCCAGCGCTCTGATCTTTAGTACGGCAGGCTTCAGGTTCGAACTCCGTGGGTAGCATAAAATGTTTTTGAGTGCTTCGGAATCCAATTTCAACTGTAGTTCCTGGTCTAATGAGCCCAAAGGGCGCACAAATTGACCGTAGAGCGACAAAACAAACACAAACCAATCATAACAACAATGCGTTTTTCACTTTAAGGTTCATTCTGGGTTCCAATTAATTTATTCTCTTACTCTAATTCAGGAATGGCATTGACGTTTTCTAGCGAAAGTTAGGGAATGAAATACTAAAAGAGTTTGAACAAACACAAGATTAATTTTACCATACAGCAATCTGATACCTTATTAGCATTAGAATAGAAATCTTTTCAATGAACTTTCCTTTGCACGTGACATCTTAAGCCTAAACCAAATATCTCCATTTCAAACAAACGCAGTTCAGTGAACAATGAACTCGTAATCCTCTTCACACGAGTGATGTTTATACATGTTAAGTGTGTTATTTGCATAGGAAAACAAAAGATCCGAGTTTACTTCAGACCGCAACTATCAAACGAAACAGTGCCATTTCGGTTCGAGTGTGAATTATGCTCTGTTTAATTAGCTTGTGTTAGTTTAACAGTAGTTCTGATCAGGAATGACGCTTCCCTCTTCTAACTGTGACTGGAGCAATTAAGTTTTAAGTATGATACATTCCGAAAACGAAATTAATTAATCTCCGTCACTCCTGAGGAATGACTCATCTTAATCACCAGTCGGATTAATCTTGATTCCGAGGCCACAATGTTCGAGGTGTGCCGCGAAGATGTTATCTTAGTAATGCTATCAAGTTCAAATGGCACTTTGGGATCAGAAGTTGTAATAATATTTTAATAGAAAATAATGTTTTTGTTCTTCAAATGCAGCTGGCTATACAGAGACAGTATAAATTTATGCTATAAGCGAGGAATGCACCGCTGTTACGTTGAGCACTAACCAGGTGCACGTGTAGCTCGAAGATGGGTTACGGACGCAAAGTCACACTACCCCTGCAACATTCTACATTCTGATTACACCGGGACCTAAGGTTTAAATGGATTCCCAATCACCACAAACATCCATGATGGGAGTGGAACCCGAAACCTGTGGTACCGAGCGCCAGACACTCGGCCACGAGCAGAAATTGCTTTTGGCCCAAACAGTCTTGATTGAAAATAATATAACAAAAGAAATATTGATCAGCAAAATCTTCATAATAATTAAAACGTAAATGAGCTGTGGTTACTTAATTTACAATATTATTTCTGCAGGTTTGATGGTAGAGTGTCTGGCACCTCGGTACCACAGGTTCCCGGTTCCAGTACCGGCATGGATGTTTGCCGTGGTTCGGAATCCAATTTAGAATGTATGTCCCTTTCACATATGACTGTACAGCATTGCGGGGTAGTATGACTCACGTCCTTAACATGCCTTCGAACTACACATGCCCCTGGATAGTGCTCATTGAGTAACATCTGTGCAAGCCCTTGCATATGGCATAAAGATGAACTGTGTCGTTATTGGTCACTGCATTATAACAACAACAACGATATTATTTCTCTCTTTAGATTTTAGTATCAAAACTTTGTTCAGAAATACCATAAGTATTTAAAATTAATTTAACTTAAATTCACATGTATATTTTCTAATATCTGAACATCCAAGTATTTTTGTTTGGTACCACAAACTAAAGGTTCGAATTCTGGCGGTGGCATGGTAGTTTGAGAGTGATTCGGAATCCACGTTAAACCTAGGTCCGAAAACACGTCCCCGTTAAACGTAGGTCCCGGTCTAATGAGCCAAAAGTGTGCACAAATTAACCGTAGAGCGACAAACCGAACCGTATCCAAGTATTTTTAATCTATTTTAATCTGTTTTATTATAAGCCTTTTATAATTTTAGAGATGTTACATCGATAAATTTTTAAAAAATAAATTCAGAATTTTTGTTTTTCTCTTTGCATTTCTAAAAATTTTGTATCAGTTCAGATGGATTTAATTTCATAGGATTTTTAGAATAATAAATATAAAAAATAAATCCCGTTTTTATTCTTCAAGTTAAGATAAATCCCCAAAATGGAGAAGTAATTACATATACAAGTGCAATAAGAGTGTTAAATGAAAGAAATAATTTTGATATTACACCTGAATGAAATCACTTGTTAAATTATAGGGTCATGGGGGCCTCATGGCCGAGTGGCTAGCGCTCTGGCTCTCGGTACCACAGGTTTCAGGTTCAAGTCCCGGCTGCGCCATGGATATGGATGTGTGTAATTGTTCGGAATCCACTTTAAACCGTAGGTTTCGGTCTTATAGGAGCGTTGAGGGGGGTAGAGTGATTCGCTTTCGTAGCGTATCTGCAAGTTACATGTGTCCCGTGGATAGTGCTCAAAGTGTAGTGCTCGTTCATAGGTGCAGCCCACTTGTGGCTGGTCAATATGACTCAGTCCTCGACGTAATTTTGAAAAAAAGTTGGATAAGAAACCAAAACAACAGATTATTGTAAATAAAATAAAAAACGTGCAGTGAAAATGTTATCTTTGTGGAAATGTGATACATAACATAGAACATTTTTTGTAACGCGAAAGCATAAATATGTGTTTATACTTAAAAACTTTAGACAAATTATTACAATAAATGGGCCTGATGTCCGAGTGACTAGCTCTTTGCGCTCTGTGTCGCAGGGTTCAAGTCCCGGCGGTGCCATGGATGTTTTTAGTGTTTCGGAATTCACTTTAAGTCTTTTGTCCTGGTCTAAGATGACTGTAGAGAGTAGGGCGAAAAACCCTACCTGTCAGCGTCCCGGAGCCCAGTCAGACTTCGATCTGCAAGCGCTTCAACACAGCAAAAAGATGCCCTCTTTCCATGGGACCACATGGGTTCCTGGGCTTGACATAGATGTCTACCAAGTGGATAAGAAACAACAACAGCTATGGTAATACATTCTGTATAAATAGGCAATTTTTTAAAAATTATCTTAACATTTAATCTATTACAGCTATCTTGAAAGCAATTGTAGGAATCATGATGCTTATAAATTGTTAAAAATACATCTTAGTTTTATTTCTATTCAGTTTTATTTTTCTATATTGTAAATGCTCATTGAAATGTTAATAAAAGATTTCAACCAGTAATGAATAGGCGGACGTATCATTTAAATCTTGATTGGGCAAACATCTCCCAGGAAAAGAAAGAGAAATCATTATTTTATCACAGTGAAAAAATCACGACCCGTTTTCATTTTAATTAGTTTTTCATACCATGCAATCTTCTCTTTCTATAATTGAAATTTCAGATTTGATTTTCTTAGTTTGAAAAAAATTATTTTTGTGTTCATAAAATTGAACTGCTCCCGATGCGAAGCATTCTTTTCTTTTGACTTGGTTAGAATTTTTTTTTTTTTTTTTGATATTTTCCTTACTTTAATAATGAAATTTTAATAACGTTTAACTTAAATTTTTCCTTACTTTAATAATTAATTCTCGCCGGCTTAATACACTGTTAAACAATGGTTTCTGATAATTAAAAATAGATTCATTTATGCATACTTTAGAATTGGATTAACTTGTTTATAGTTTCTAATTTAATTAAAGAGGACTTTCCTTTTTTTATATCTGAGATAGCACCCTAAAATTTTTCATAGATTTGGTTAAACCATTATCACATCAAAATGAAATAAAATATCAAAATAATAATAATCGGAAATTAATATTTTTTCATTATAAAAGAAATGTGTAATTATTAATATAAATTTCATTATCAAACTAATTATCTGATGCGTACTCTCGTATTGTACTTCTATAATTTATTTATTTTTATTATTTTTTTTTTTTTTTCGTTTTCTCACGTAATTATTTGAGCCATCAATTGGATTCACTTCTTAATTTCATTATTTGATTATTTAAATATTTATTTTTTACCCTCTTTATGACAATTTAAATGAGTTTTATATGCTTTTTAAATAAATTATGGGGGTCTGAATGGGCGAGTGACAAGCGCTCTGACGCTCGGTGCGTTTATTTTTGGTTCGAGCACCGGCGGTCCTGGATGTTTGTAGTGATCATGTATGTGGTAATGCATATATGTAGTGGTTTGTAGCGGTTATGGATGTTTGCTGTGGTTCGGAATCCAATTTAAAAATAGGTCCTCATCTAATATGTCTGTAGAGCATCGGGCATTTTGCTGACAAACCCTACCATGTAAAAAAGTAAGCTTTACGGAGCCAAGTCATATTTCTACCTGCTGGTGTTCCATCCCCTTTCCTTCAACCATGAATCATACGGGTTCGGTTCTTTTTCGATCGCACACTTTTAAAAATAGATTCATTTGCGTATAGATATGGATTGGATTGACTTTTTTTTTTTTTTTTACAGTTCCTAATTCAATTAAAGATGATTTTCCTTTTTATTGAAGATAGCTCCTCCATTATATTTTTAGGAGATTGGATTAAACAATTTTATTAAATACATCAAAATAAAATAAAATATCGAAATAATAATAATCGTGAAATTAATATTACTTCATTATAAAAGAAATGTGTAATTATAAATTTCGTTGACAAACTTATTCTCTGATGCGTACTCTCACATTGTTCTATAATTTATTTATTTTTATATTTTTGTGTGTTCTCACTGGATTATTTAAGCAATCAATTTGATTAATTTATGAATTTCATTGTTTGATTATTTAAACATTTATTTATTACCCTATTTAATTATTACAATTTAAATGAATTTTATACGCATCCTAAATGTTTTTGGGGCTTGAATGTCTAGCTTTCTGGCACTGTGCTTTTCTTTAAGTGACCTCAGTGACGCAGTGACCAACACTAGATACGCACAGCTGATTGTTGATAACAAAGCAAACCAGATTCTTAGTTCAAGTTATTAGCGCTTTTGTTTCAACTTACATCTACAAATCGTTTTTTTTTTTTCGAAAATGAAAGTGACTCAACACAAAACACGCTCAAATATAACGGACGCATCACCCATAACGACGTGCAAATACCTAAATAGGGATAAATTGGCAAAAGCTAAATGAAAGACTGGATAATCACATATCGCACTCGTCTTATAAATATTTTTTGGTGATTTCATTTTTTTTTGTTTCGTTTATATTTATTTTATTTTATATTTCCCTTTTAGTGTTCTATATTTCTTTACAGTGTGCGTTTAGTATCATTATTATTATATAGTATCTATGTTTACATGTAACAATAAACAGAATATTAATAACTCATTATGCTTCAATCTAAATCTAATAAGGGGATATTTAGTTTTATAGGCGGACCGCGGAGTTAGGATGCCCTTCCAAAGTGACCCGCAAGATCATTTGAGTTGGCCACCCCTGGTCTAATATATTCGCCATCAAATTATAAAATTATCAGAAAGTTCTGACACTCCTTTAATACCATAAATAAACGCATATTCTTTCATTCCTCCTGTAAAATTATTCTACAATTTTATTTCATTCATTTGTAGACAACTTTCAACTCAATTCATTATCCCTTCCCTACAAATATAATAGAACTATTACCCCTCACGTACTGTTTTGGGAATTCCACAACAGCCCATGTTCGATCACGATAAACACCGCCGAAAAGGAACAGGTAATCTAAGCAAAGACAAAACCCAGCGGTTTAATGAATGCCTCCCATTAGCACTCCGGCGGATGCGAGGTTGGATTCCCGGTTAATTGGGGCTCACCTGCGGAAGACATCTGAAGGTCGAAGGATAATCTATTTAACTCATTGTGAACGGAAAATTTGATTTCATTATTTTAAATGCGCCCTCTTTTATTCCTTTGATGAGGTTGGGAAATCAATTTGGGGCGTGCAGTCAGGAAGAGGGAACCGTTATATAATGAGACCACATTGGGAAAAACAGGATTCCGCGGATTCAGCTACTTTGCATGCACAAATAAACTAATCTCTGAAATAGGGGGTAACTTGAATCGTATTTTGGAAGTCATGCCTCATTATTTGACGTTTTTTCGTATTAATGTTAAAAAAAATATGCAGCATATGAAGAGTGGAACATGATATACTCTTTAATGTGATGAAATGAACATATTTTAACATTTTTGTGAAAGATATCTTAAAAGGATAAAATGAATCTCTCAACTGGGAGGCGTGGCCAAGACGATATTAAAATTGTAAATTTTGATAGTAATAATGAAAATCAGCTAAAATCAAAAATTGTATATTCATTGCTCTCATGTATCCTGATTTTTCAAAAAAAAATTAATGAACGAAAGCAGTACATACAGTACAGTTTGGCGATATTCTTACAAATAAATTGTATTTGTGGAGTTCATATTCAATGTTTTTTTTTTTTATTCGAAATGATTTTTTTTTTCGTTATGATGCCGCTTTCTTATTTAAAAAAGGATTTATACTCAATAGGTAATAGGGAAAAAGATACAATGAATCGGAGTGATTGCTAATTTAGAAAATTTAATAAAATAAAAACATTTGAGAAAAAAAAAAACGTTAAAATGTTATATATATGAAATGTTCTATATATATATATATATATATATATATATATATAAAGGTGAAGTCAAGTAGAAAAAAAAAAAAAGAATAAAATGTAAGAATAAAAGCTTCAGTCTCAAATTCATTTTTCATTCTTTCCGACAAAATTAAAAAGAATAAAATCCCATGTCTTGGAAACGGACCAACTGCGGTTATTTTGGGGCTCAAAGTTGTCTTGGCTTCATTTACTTTTCTAAGACGGATGATGTCCATTTCAAGTTCAATATTAATATTGTGTTACTTGAAGGTCGTAATTGTAGAATAAAGTTAGATTAATAGATTTAATTTTACTGTGAAGCTATTATTATGCTTTTCATTTGAATTACTATGAGATGAAAATTATAAAGATTGGCCTAATTTCAACGATGAATGATGAGGTGGGCTTATATTTTCTAACTTGTGAAAAAGAGGGCTGATAATTATAAAAGCATGAATATCGTCTTACAGTTAGTGTTAAATTCTTCTTAAGCTATGTAAACTTTAATATTTTTGTTAAAAACCTCATTTGTTTTATTAATCATTTTTTAAAGAATTTTTATAATTTTAAATAAATCTTTTATTTAATTAATCAACATATTCCTTTTGTTTCAACATTTCCAACAAAAAAAATTTTTTTTTAATTATCTTTTGTCTCCCAACTGTACCAAATTTTAAATTTAAATTCTTTTAACTTTTTACTTTTTTTATCTTACTTTTATTTATTTTTTTACTATTCTTTAATTTTTACAGTACCATTTTTTAAATTTTTAGAAACTTTATTTTTTTACGATACCCTAACCTTAAGCAGCCAATTAATAATCGTAAATTGTATCTATGAATTATGACGAGGAGGTCAAGGGGTCTATCCCCATGGGTAGTCCGTCATCGGTACGACAGTTGCCAGTTTTTTTGTTAATTAAGAGTTTCATAAATATTTGGCTCTTTAAAATGATTATTTTTATAATTTTTCATATCAATATCGTGGCATTGAATGTAAAAATACTCCCAATACACACTGTAAAAGGCAGAAATTTACAAATAGAGCCTTTGGCGTTCTTGACGACAGGATTGGCAGTATTAGTAGAGATATTTCTTAAAGCTTCACACAATCTCGAGAAGAGCATGAGGTAGTCGTTACTTATCGAGTGGGACGACTTAATGGCTGAGTGTCTAGCGCTCTGGCGCTTGGTGCTTCGGGTTCGAATCCTGGCAGTGCCATATATGTTTGGAGTGGTTCGGAATCCACTTTAAAACCCTATGTCCCGGTCTAATATGAGCGGTGAGGGGGTAGTGTTCTTCGCGTCCGTAGCCTATGTTCAAGCTACACGTGTCCCCTGTATAAAGCTCAATGATTAGCAGCGGTGCAGTCCTTGCTTATGGCATAAAGATGAACTGTATATATATTGCCAGCTGCACAACTTCATTTATCGAAAGGATTAGGCGGGCTTTAATCTTTGATGGATGGAGTTTAAGTTGTGATACGGTTTGAGTCGTACTGAATCTGTGCATTTGTCTCATCTGAAAGACAGCAGCCTGATGGCCAATTGGTTAGCTCTTTATCCTTTGGTACCACAGGTTTCAGGTTTGAATCCAGGCGGTGGCATGGATGTATGTTGGCTTTTCAGAATCCACTTTAAGCCGTAGTTTCCGGTATCATATGACTGTAAGAGTGTTACGGGACCCAATCAGACTTCTCACTCACATCATTCCCGCACCGTAAATGGCAACTCAGCTTTAGGCAGAGTGATGTGATGTAGTGTAGTAGGAATGGAAAAAATAGCACACAAAACTCTGATAATATCGAAACCTCCTGAAAAACTACGAAAAATGTTTCGCCAATTAGGGTTGATATGCTAGTTGAGTTATTCTCTTGCAACTGTTCCGGTCTATTTAGCTTGAAGTGCGCAGAAAATGACAGTAGAGCGTCAAACCGCTACCGAATCAAACCATTATTTACTTTGTATTTTGTTTTTTTTCAATAGTGCAATAAAAAATGGCTGTGAATTTATCGACTTAATGCATATTTGATTATTTTTTTATTTCCATAACATTAAAATTACTAAAGTTCATGAATATCACACCACATAATCTTTTTCTGATCAAATCAAGAAAGAAAATCCGAATCTAATATGCACAGATTTTATTTCTTGGCTTTTCATATAAATGTCTGTAGAATACCACACCATTACGCAATTGCTCTTCGTTAATCAAGCGTCCTGATACGAATCGTAATGGGTGGCACGAATCATGTGAACCGCACTGAAATTCCCTTGACTGACTTGTTCAGTGAAATGCGCGCACGAATCATAATGCCCCCTTCAGAAGGGCATGAATGATGTGGACTTCATGACGATGTTGCTGTCCAATTCAGTGAAGGGCCTCCACCGCAGGCGGCCCTGTCACGGGACGCAATCTGCTAAACGGTCTCATCTATCTGCGAATTGAATGGCCACATGTCAAAAGAAGGGGTTCGGAGATACGTACTCCCTGTAGCATATTAAATAGTATTCCAAATTTTTTATAATTGCTATGGCTATTTTAATAAAATTAGTAATGGTTTATAATGACAATATGTAGTCACGAATTATTAGTACTTTGATATTGTATAATTTAGGGGCCTGATGGCCGAGTGACTGGCGCTCTGGCACTCGGTAACACAGGTTTCGGGTTCGAGTCCTGTCAATGCCATGGATGTCTGCAGTGATTCGAAATCCATTTTAAACCGTATGTCCCGATCTAATAGGATCGTAGAGTTACACATGCCCCCTGGGTAGTGTTCAATGAGTGACAGCGGTGCAGGCCTTGCTTATGGCAGAAAGATGAACTGTCTCTGTATTGCCAACTGCATTAGAACAACAACAATACAAATTAACATAATTAAACTCAAAATAATGTATACCTGCTTTAATTTTATATTATAATACGCAAACTAATGTATGCATGTTTTAATTTTACTTAATAATACCTAAACTCATTTATACCTCGGGGAGTGCGAACCCGGCCTCTCCCGGGTCATTAAAATGATGAAGACTTAATTAAAATCTCACAAACAATCCACATACTTTTCAGAACAGAGCACATGACACTGAGTGAAAAGAGTTTTCTGAAATGCTTCTTTTAAGGGAGCGTTTCAAGAATTCAATCAGGGAAGGGTAGATTTGATAAGGGGAACGAGGAGACTTTTCTGGAATTGTAACTCAAATAATTTTTTGAAGGGTTAATCAAAACTTATTAAACAGCCAGTTCATGGACGATGGCTCTGTTCATTCATTATTTATATTGACACTGAAACATTTAGGATGTTGATTAACTTTCAATTTAAATACTTATTCTTTTCTGTTGTTCTAATGCAGCTCGCAATACAAAAGACAGTTTATCTTCATGTCATAAGGAAGGGCTGCAGAGAATGCTACGAACGAGTGCGCTGAGTCACACTAGCCTCACAACGCTTTACAATCCTAATGGATCGGGACCTACAGCTTGAAGTGGACTTCGGACCACTCCACACATCCACGGTAGCGCCGATTCGAACCCGAAACCTGTGGTGCGGAGCTCCAGAGCGCTCACCACTCGGCCCTCAGGCCCCTATCTAAAGAATTACATTTCATATTCGTATAGTCTGAAATAATTGTTCCTTTTCAGAAGACGTTTTTTTTTTATTATGCAGAGTGGCTCTCTCGGTACCACAGATTTCGGGTTCTATGTCTGGACGTATTTCCTGTTCGAATATGAGCGTTGTGGGGGTAGTAGTTATACTTCCGCTATAAGGGGGTTATAGATATTAGGGTTATATAATAATATAATATAGTTATAGTTCCGGTTATAGGGAAGTAGTGGGTATAGTCCGTGTCCGTAGTTTATCTTCAAGCTACATGTACCCCCCTTGTATAGTGCTAAGGAAGTGACGTCGGTGCAGCCTTTGCTTATGGCAATAAATATATAACTGTCTAAATATTCGCCAGCTACATTAGAAAAAAAAAATATTGAATAATCAAAAAATGATATTTGAATATATTAAATTTCGTATTATTTTTCGCAAAAAAATAAATTTTATTAAAATTGGAGCTACTAACCAACTAATAATACTTTAAGTATTATTAGTCATTTATTACAATGAGTAACTTATAATTGTTTTAATTTTAAGTAATTATACCAAAACTAATTTACACCTGCTTTAATTTTAACTAATTATACCAAAACTAATGATAGCTGCAATTAAAACTTGCATAAATTAATTTATATATTTGTACCTAAAGTGATTTGTACATATTGTAATTTTGCCTAATAATACCTAAACTAATTTATACCTGTTTTAATTTTAACAAAATAATGCCTAAACTAATGCATGCCTGTTTTTAATTTTACCTAATACCTTACTTTTCAATATCATGTTTATGAACTCGATAGATTCAAATAAAGGTAAAATGGTATTAATTAATTCGTTCTGACTGTCATTGTAGCTTCATTCTCAAAATTTTATAATATCGTATTAATGACTTCATAATAAATTAAATCACCCTCGATGTTTGGACATTCTTTCAGCCATTTGATTTTTGAGTTTAATTAATACAGCATCACAATTTTCTCCGACAACAACTGACTGAAATAAAGCGATTCGTTCACTCCCGCATTGGAAGCGACTCGAATCATTCCAACTTCACAAACGCCCACCACCCCTGAGGACAGTCCAGAAAATGAAGATTTCCAGAATTACAAATTGAATTGTCTCGCCCGTAATCTTGGAGAGGGGAGTGCGAACCCTGCATTAAAATGATGAAGAATTAATTAAAATCTCACGAATAATCCGCATATTTTTCAGAACGGAGCATTGTGACACGTAGCGAACAGACGGGGATGAAGGGGGGCTCTTCTGGAATTGCAACTCAAATAAATGTTTCAAAACTTATTAAACAACCCATTCATGGATGATGGTTCTATTCATTCATTTATTTATATTGGCAATGAAACATTTACGATGTTGCCAATACCCCCATGTTACCAATACCTCGAAGACAATGAATTATTCTTAGCATGCGAGCTATAAAAACAATAATAAAATTGACAGACTAGGCGCCTGATGATCGAATGGCTAGTTACAGTGGTGGCTCTGGTGTTTTGCACAACAGAATTCGAATCCCCGCTAATGATTACCATAGGATTGGGGTTCTAGTCCCTACATTTGTCATGGATGTTTGTGAGTTGTTCGTAGTGAAAACCACTTAGCTAAACAGTAGACCCAGATCTAATAGGATCGCAGAGCGTTTTGGACGTAATGATGACTCAGATGCATCCGTAGAATTATTCTTATCTTCCAGCTACACGTGCTCTTCTGGGTAGTGCTCAATAAGTCATAAGCGGGTGCAATGTTTGCTCATCGCATAAAGAATAGCTGTCGCCGCATTGCCAGGTGCATTAGAACAACAAAATTCACAGACTTATTACAATTCTTAAAATTATTTCAAACATCTTGGTGATGCGGTATAAACCCTGCGAATTCCACAGGTAGAGAATGAAAACGGCCTTCTTTCTTATAAACGTACTAAAAATACCTTCACCCCTTTGAAACGCTACCTTCAGAGGCGCAGTTGTGATTTCCGTCTCGTGGGATAAATAAAACCACCTGCCTGTTGAAAAATATTTCTCCCATGTCCAACAAAAAAAGTGAAAGGCCGCGTTGAAATGGAATCCGAGTCAAAACAGATTGTGGTGTGAAGGGGAGGGAGGGGGTGAGCAAACGATTTTTGCGGATCGATAAGAGCTCCGAAGTGTAAGTCTGAGGTGCTGTTGGTGAAGGCGGTCAAGGCGGTTGGTCAAGGGCGGAGATAAGTTTGGGAATTTGAAAGTCTCAGCTGCTCGGGGCACAATTAATCGTAAGATCATGAGTGGTGAATATGCTATTTAACAAAAATCAAAGCTCTTGATGAGTTCTGTAATTAGCATATTTTAATACTTCCGGATCACGAATTATCAATGCTTCGTACACATCATCATAAAATAAAGTGGAAAAGACGCTTTAGAGCAGGGGTGGCCAACCCAAATAATTTTGCCGGCCACTTTGGAAATGCATGAAATAGAACTGAAACTCTTTCACTCAGTTTTTGAAAATCGATCTACATGTGGATATTTGCACATCATAATGGCTGTTGCGTCCGTTAGGTTGGAACCCCCAAACACCACCCAAGGGGCACGTGTGACTTAAGGTACGCCACGGACGCGAGTAACATGACCCCAAAACTATTTGCTGGACACGATTGTCTTGCGGAACACCTAAACAGGATAGGTGCCCTCGCCTTGAACACTTGCCCAGTGT
Organism: Caerostris extrusa; assembly: GCA_021605095.1. Lineage (NCBI taxonomy): Eukaryota > Metazoa > Arthropoda > Arachnida > Araneae > Araneidae > Caerostris > Caerostris extrusa. The sequence continues at coordinate 20,889 of BPLR01002244.1, forward strand.
GTAGAGCTCGAACAATGCATTCAGAACATCTTTTGAAATTCCTAGGACTGAACGGGGAGGCTCGGAGTCAGCGAGAAGACTTGGAATTGTATTGGGAAGCCAGAAGACTCATGGACTAAAATAAAGTGCCCACCCCCTTTATTGACTCTCGACCCCTTTGACTTTGTGTGGCGTGTGAGACCGACTTATTATTGATTACTGTCTTGATGCATGTTTGCTTTGTTCTACTTGTTCCTTCTTTGCGTGAGATCTTCGTTCCAATAGATTGGTTTCCAATAAAGCCATATCTTACAACTACAACAACTCATTTACAATTAAAGTATACATTCAAGAGCCAAAACATTATGACCATCAGACAATAACGAGTTGGCTCCCCTTTAGCGCGTAACACAGCTTCAACCAGCATTGGCATGGATGCCACAAATCCTTGGTAGATGGCCGGAGACAGATTGTACCAGATGTTTAAGCAACGGTCACGCAAATCCGAGATATTGCGAAGGGTGGTGGTCTTTGAACTCTGAGCTGCCATCCCGGACATCCCAATTGTGTTCTATCGTATTGAGATCTGGTGAGTTAGGCGGCCAGGACATTAACTGGAATTCAGCATCATGTTCCTGGAACCACTCCAACACAATTTTAGCCTTGTGACAAGGGGCGTTGTCCAGTTGGAACATTCCATTTCCAGCTGGAAAAACAGAGGCCATGTTAGGGTGCAACTGGTCCGCAATGATGTTCAGATACCCTGTAGCCCCTGGTCTGCTTTACCACAACCACGGGTCCCAGAGACGCCCAAGAGAACGTCCTCCAAAGCATAATACCGCCACCACCGGCCTGTGTATGACCTACTGTACATTGAGAGAGCAACTGTTCGCCTGGAAGACGGCGCATCCTGACACGGCCATCAGCGTGATGAAAGACAAACCGTGATTCATCTGACCAGGCAACTCTCTCCCACTGATCCATGGACCAGTCACTGTGTTCCCGGGCCCAGCGCAGGCGCAGATGGCGATGACGCTTGGTCAGCAAAGGCACATGATTGGGACGTTTGCCGCGGAGCCCCAAATCCAACAGTCCGCTGAACAGTGTGCTCCGATACTATTCTACTTGGCCCTGCATTGTATTGGGCTGTCAGTTGAGCCACTGCCTGGCTCCGGTTTTGCTTCACCATGCGAGACAGTCTCCGACGACCTTTTTCTTTGATAGCGTGTGGACGTCCAACACCATGTCGTCTACTGCTGGTTTCACCGTCATTCATCCACTTTGCATAAGTACTAACAACTGTAGATCGCGAACAACCCACGAGTCGTGCAGTTTCGGAAATACTTGTTCGAGCCTTCGAGCCATTATAATCTGCTCTCTATCAAAGTCGCTTAGATCCGCAGCCTTTCCCATCACACACAGAAGTAAGTGAAAGAATGATTCTTCAGACTCTCCAGCAGCAGTTAAATATCACTTCCATATGATCATGTGCCTTCCACGTCATCCAGGAGAGTTCATTTGCAAAATGTAGGGGTGACCATAATGTTTTGGATCTTGAGTGTAAGTGTGCCCATGGTAACAAAAATTAATCCACAGATGTCACGTGATTTTTGTAATTTGATTTGAAAATGAATGCCAATTCTTTTTCATTTTTTTCAGTAACCATTTCAATTGTTAACTCGTCGATAAAACATTCTATAAAATGAAAAGAAGAGAAAAGAGTATCTACAATTCGAAATAAAAGGATATTGACGCGGCCACTCCGAACTCTCTCAAACCACCGATGAAAGTCAATTTCTCCTCTCGCTTTCTACCGATCATCTCCCGGGAGAACCCAAAACTCCCTCTTCCTGCAGCGGCACTCCTGATTAAGTAGAGAACTCTCCCCCCCCCAAAGCGTGCGCCGACTCCTCAAGAGGAATCAGGTGCCCGCTCATTAAATCAGGATGCGTCTTCACCGGAATGCGTGGGTGTGAGACGACCTAAACGAATCAGCCCCCTACAGTTCATGGAATGACGCCTTTTTTCTTACTTCTTTCTTTTCACTAAAACTCACTCACCGGTTAAAATCATTAAAACTGCACACGAAGGAATGGAGAAAAGCGAAAGGTCGGACTTTTTTCCTCCTGCTGTTTGTTTTGACTGTTTGTGGGTCTCTCCTGCAAGGTTGGCTTCCCTCACGACTCCTTTTAAGTGATCCCTGTTTAGTATCGGAGTTTGAATATCATTGCAGGTTTTTCTGAGTGTGCTGACTTGAATGTAGGGGGCAGGAGTGGGAGTAGACCCCCTCAGGAGCTAATATGTTTCAATTGGGGCCAAATTATCGGATGGGTGCTTTTCAATGGATGCTTTTCCTGCGATTCCGTAATGAGTTATTTGAACCAAGCACTCACATACTAATTTAGAATTCAAATCAGGGAGGTGCAGACGATTTTATTACACATCGTCCGCCCTCCATTTAAATGAAAAATACATGGAGGGGAGTGCTGTACTGAAATATTCTCTGATGTTATTTTCAAAACTGGGAACCTATCCAGTAATAGATGCTTATTTTAATCAATGCTTTCGATTTTATCACAAACTAGAAAATCAAAAATCTCTCAATAACGTGCTAATCGTGATGAGGAACCCCTAAATATTTTTACTTTTCTACGACATTTATTCCAAAATCATGTGGAATATTTTTAAATTCCGATCAACGTCATCTAAGATATGGTTTACCCAGGTTAATATGTTTTTTTTTTTTTTTAATTTTCCTGTAATAGGAACGTCTATTCATTTTAGATAATTTTATGTGTAATTTAAAACTCATGTTTCTTCATAGTTTTTTATACATTAATGACAAAGACGTATTGAAAGTATATAACTGTGTTGCCTTGATTCTCAACGGGTGTGTAAAAGGCAATTAACACGTGGGCGGAAAAGTTCATGGGCTGAGACATAGATGGCGCTACTAGTTTTAAATCCATATGATTTTTAGTTAGCCCTAAATCTTCAAAAGACACGTGTATAAATTTGACAGCTGTTGCACTATTAGTATGTGAAAGCGTGTGTGTTGGTGTGTGTTGCACTATTATGTATTGTGTATAAGCTAACTAAAACTTATATGGATTTAATACTAGTAGCGTCATCTATGTGTCAGCCTACAAACATTTCAACCCACCTGTTACTCAAGCTTTTCGGTTTTGACAAATTAAATTGAATGGGATGGCCAATCGAGGGCACCCTCTGTATATCTTGCTTCAGCAGGGATAAATTCTGCGTGCTCTTTATCAAAATCGTGTGACATGTGCTTTTATTGAAAGCATTTGGACGGAACCATTAGCTTAAAAAGGGTCATTCTCTGGTCATGAAATGAGGGGTTTGGGCATGAAGACTTGGTGGGCTGTCTGTCCAACTTGTTACTGGAGCATTCAGAGTTCCTAAAATTTATGATGGACGAAAGCTCATATGTTTGGACTGTTCATATTGAACAATAGGTTTCAACTCTCAGAAAAGAACTCTCCTTTAGATGCCTATCGCCTTCTGGAGCTATGGGATAGGCTCCAGGCGATCTTCCTGCTTGACGTTTTTAACGATGAATCACTATTTCATTATTTGTAGGTAGACATTGAGTTCGTGTTGGTGTTTTGTTATCTTATCCCACTTGGCAGACATCTAGAGCAAGTCCACGAACCCAAATGAACTCATGAATGGAGGATAAGGGAGCAGCTTCCGTTGGGATAAAGCACCCATAGGTAGAAGTCTGACGACTGATTTGTTTACGCAATAGGTTTGTCAGACTTCACCCCTCCCCAACGCTCTACAGTCACAATGTGGATTTCGAACCGTTACAAACATCCAAGCCACCGCCAACACTCCAACCCGAAACCTGCGGCACAGAGGGCCAGACACTCAGCCATTCGGTCCCTATTGAGTTACTGTTTTGTGCTTTAAAAAGGGCTGTAGCCTGATGGCCCCTTGACTGGCTAGCACTCTGGCCTTTGGTACCAGGCTTCAGGTTCTTTTAAACCTGGTGGTGGCAAGGAAGATTTTGAGTGGTTCGGAATGCACGCTAAAACTGGTAAGGTACCGGTCTAATGAGCCTGTACCTATGCACAAAATGCTCAAAATGACGGTAGAGCGACAAACCAAACCAAACAAATAAAAAAAAATGGATTGAACTTTCGTTTTCAAACGGATATTTAACGGATATCCCGTTTTATACCCATGTTTAAACCAATCTAAAATGAAACTTTATTTTTATTTGGAAATGAATATGATTATGATGAATGGGAAATAAAATTATTTTGAAGCATGGCTTATCATTTCTTTCAGCAAGTTGAAGAAACTGATGCTAGAAGTGGGATCTCAATGCATGCCAATTAACTGCTAGGGCGGCGGACTTTCTCAGAAGCGGAATTTTATTGAGAGAACAATTGTCAGGTAGGAGTGCCCTATGGGCCCCCCCTTCACCAGAAGGATCGATTATCGATAGTCGAATAGTTCTTCAGTTCTCAAAATACGTCAAGGTCCCATTATGGATAGTATTGGGGGAAATCAATACCGCCGAACACATGAGGAGTTTTATGTCCCTGTCTTTGGAGTGAAGAAATCGCTCCTTCACCTTGTTGTGTATCCGTTATTCGATGGACGTGTGGAGGCATGGAAAACAGCGCTTGGCTTAATATTATATTTATTATTCTGAGAAAAAAATCAATTTCCTTTTGATACTACCATTATTTTGTGGACATTGGTAAGTATCGTGTTCTACATGCTGGGGTGGCCAACCCAAATGATCTTGCCGGCAACTTTGGAAAGGCATCTAACTCCACGAGACTGCCTATAAAAATATTATTTTATCCGTATTACATTGAGGCCCACTACGGAAAAGTGTTTTGGAGGTGAAACTTGAAACATAATGAGTAATTGTTTTTGTGTTTGCTATTATTCTTTGCATATAAGCATAGACAATAGAATAATAATGATACTAAACGAACATTTTGAAGAAGAAACATAGGACACCCACAAAAGGGAAATATAAAAATATATAAATATAAAAGAAATCATTAAAAAACATTTATTTGACTCAGTGCCATAAGTGTTTCTCCACTTTTTCCCTTAAATCTCCATTTGGGTATTTGCACATCGTTATGGGTGTTGCGTCCGCTATGTTTGAGCGTGGTGTTTTGTGTTGGGTCCATTTCATTTTCGAAAAAGAAAAACAATTCGCAGGTGTAAGTTGAACCAAAAACTCTAACAATTTTTTTGTGACAGATGTCTCAAAGTTGAAAATTTCTCTTTTGTGTCATTTTTTTTCTTCTTACAGCAGCTAAACACTTAGAGAGCTTGGTCTAGGATGCCTTAAGGCAAGCGCTGCACAGACGTTATTCACTTTGCATTACCCAGGGGCGTGTGTAGCTTGAAGATAAGCCAAGGACGCGGAGTGACAATGCCCCCGCAACGCTCTACGATCCCTATTAGACCGGGACCTACGGTTGAAAGTGGATTCCGAACCCCTACAAATATTCATGGCCTCTTCCGGGACTCCGAACCCGAAACCTGTGTACCGAGCGCCAGAGCGCTAGCCACTCGACCATTCAGGCACCTCATTTCCTAAAATAAAATGGCTCAACGATCTACGATCCTAATAAATAAGGACGCGCGGTTATATTCAACTGCACAACTGGAACAACTGCAAGCTTCTATGGCACCACCGGGACTGGAAGGACGAACATGTACCACTGTATTTATAATATCGTTCATTTGTTAAATACGTTTATATTTTTCGTTTATTGGGAGTAAATTGTTAAAAAATTATAGAAACTGACGGGGGAGTCATGCTAAGAAAAAAATATGATGATCGATCATAAACAAATCTTAGCTAAACATATTGAAAGTACATGGGTGCATTTATTTCACTTTTTCCATTTCTTATTATTCTCTCTCTCTTTCATGTGATACTCGGTATATTTCATTGCCGTGGAATAGAACCCAATCTATTGGATTAAAAGCCCCATCTGGATAGGAAGAAAGCCGACATTAAGTGGGTTTCGATAGCATTTCGAGAAAAATAAGAAGTCTCATCAAGGTCTTCGAAAAATGGTCTCAATGCATTTCAGGAAGATTATTTCGCTGTGTTAAAAAAACACACGCCTCGCGTTTAATTCAGTAAAAACAGCAGTACGTATAAATTACCAAATTAAACAGAAATAAGTTGCAAAATGTTTTCTTGTACAATACATAAGTATTTGCAGTAATGTTGTCCAAAATGTGCCCATAATTTTATATGCATTTTTTTAATCAAGATAAGAATATTTTTTCAGTTTTGCAGCCGATTATAATTACTTCTCTCAGAGAAATCAATTCTTGCACGTTTCTAATAATTAGCATTTTTAAAAATAAATTATATTCGATAGATGGATCATATTCAGAAATCTGCATCTTTTATATTTTTAATAATCATTGCATTTTACATCAGGTACCTTAGAATGTGAACACCTTCTGACTGAAGAAAGAATGAGTGTCTTTCAGGAAGATTTTCAGGCGGAACTAGCTCATATTAGACTGGCGTGTAGTAGAAAACCGGAAAATTCCCATCTTGCACCTTGCCAATTAACTAGCGCTCTGACCTTTGCTACCACAGGCTTCAGGTTCGAATACTGGAGGGGGCATGAATGCTTGTTGTTAGTGATTCGGATGATCCACTTTAAACTGTAGTCTCCAGTCTGTTTATCTCTCGTGTGCACAACATGACCGTAGAACGGACAATAAACAATGTGTTTTAATACATGGTTAAAAATGTACATATCCCAAACTTAAAAGGGCAGCTTTAACGAAAAAAAACTGCATAAGAAACATACATAAAACAGCAATACGTAACT